>JAOBSW010000868.1:0-57380 GCA_026214975.1 Gentiana macrophylla | reverse complement strand
GAGTCAAGCAGTTGCATAACCAGATGTACTTGTACCGGATGCATTCGTCAATGCGGATGTACTTGTACCGGACTATCTCCAATAGCGATCCACTCCACTGATCGCCTCGGTAGAGTTTCGAAATGCAGTTATAAGCTTTGAATATTCGGTAAGTCCAGGCAAAGTGGAACTTACTCTCTTTGAGCGGTTTAGTGAACATATCGGCGAGATTCTCCTTTGTGACAATCTTCTTCACCCTGACCCTCTTCCTCGTTCCTCAAGAAATGATACCCGACATCAATATGCTTGGTTCTCATGCGTGAACTGATCCTTGCTAAACATATTGCACTTAGGCATCACAATAAATCTCGGCCTGATCTGATGCAACCCCAAATCAGCGACTAGCCCCTTCAACCGGATACCCTCCTTAGCATTTGCTTGGTAAGAGCCATGTATTACGCTTCGATGAGTTGATAAGGCTCATCGTAGCTGAAGAGTAGCTTTCCAAATGACCACTTGCATTTCCCAATGTAAACACATATCCGAGTCATTGATTTTCTCTTGTCAACATCACTGCATAAATCGGCATCACGGTAACTTTGTGACCGGACCGATATCACCTCCATAAATGAGACCAACATCGGTTGTACCTCTCGGTACACGAATATCCTTTTACTGACTTTCGGTGTTCCTTTCGGGTTGAGCCATAAACCTGCGACAACCTTGTTTGCTGAGCCGAGATCAGGCCTAGTGCAAACCATGGCATACATCGAGGCGCCATAACCGCACTAGCATAGGGAACTTTGACATATACTCCTTCTCTTGGTGGTGTGAAGCATAAGCGAGACAAATGAACATTTGATGCCATAGGAGTATCTATTGGTTTCGCGGCGAGACATGCCAAACTTGGCCAATATCTTACGCACATAACCTGCTTTGAGACAAGAACAATTTCTTACGACTCACTATCTCTCAGGATCTCCATCCCCAATATTTTCTTGCATTTTGCACCCAAATCCTTCATTTCAAATTCGGTACTAAGAAGGTTCTTCAGATTTTGAACATCAGACTTCCTTGCTGCAGCTATCAGCATGTCATCCACATACAGAACAAGATAGATATATGATCCATCTTTGGTTTGTAGTAAACACAACAGTCATATGGACTTCTGTTGTAACCTGCTTTGAAGCATGAAAGCTGTCAAACCTTTTATACCACTTACCTTGGAGCTTGCTTCAAACCATACAATGATTTCTTCAACTTGCAAACATAATTTTCCTTTCGAGGAACTTGAAAACCCTCGAGGCATGTGTCATGTATATCTCCTTATCCACCTCACCATGTAAAGCAGTTTTCACATCTAATTGCTCAAGTTCAGGATCTGATGTGCCACCATTGCTAGTAACACCCTGATTGAAGTGTGTCTGACCACTGGTGAAAAAATTTCATCAAAGTCAACCCCTTCCTTTTGACTGAATCCTCTTGCAACCAAACGTGCCTTATACTTGACCCCTTCTACCTTTGTTATTCCTTCCTTTTTCTTGAAAATCCATTTACAAGTCACAACTCCCTTGTCAGTAGGCTGTTTGACCAATTCCCAGTCGATTCTTCAATAATGACTCCATTTCATCTCCCATGCATTTGCATGCCAGCGAGATGCTACTGTACATGTCCTTTGCTTCCACTGTAAGTAGTAGGTTCGACAACCTCTACTTCTTGACAACTTGGAGTGCATATCGGCCAAATCATCATATCCATATCTCGCCGGAGGTATCCCAACATTAGATCTTTTAGACTGCTTTGGCGGTGAGACTCTGTTGATCAATGTTTGTATGGCGCCTCTTGAGGTCTCGGCGGTAAAACTGAATCGGATTCTAGTTCATTATCGAGATTAGTATAGTGTTGATTTGGATCCACTGATTGTTGCATATCGATGGAGCTCCACCTGAAGCTCCACTGTTTCTCAACACTATCGAGTTAAAGACTTCGGTTTGGACTCGGTGGACCCTCCCACTTGATGAGTTTAACATAGAATTTTCATCAAACACAGCGTCCTGCTGAGGATTACTACGGACTCTGTGATGACCAAATCCTATATCCTTTCACTCCATCACCATACCTCACAAACACTCCACTTCTTGCTCTTGGCTCCAACTTCCCTTCACTAACATGATAGTAAGTTGTACTCCCAAAACCCTTAGGCGAGTAGTCGGTCGGGCTTGCTGACCACATCTCAAAAGGTGTCTTGAGATTGATCCTGTGTGAGGGCTCATGATTGATTAAGTAGCAAAGGTGTCTTATGACCTCTGCCCAAAATCTCCTTGATAAACCTGCTTGAGAAAGCATACATCTTGCCCTCTCCAGTAGAGTTTGATTCATCCTTTCAGCTACACCATTCTGCCGAGGTGTATTCCTTACAGTATGATGTCTGGCAATACCCTCAGCTGCACAAAATGAATCAAAATCCGTCCAGTAAATTCAGGACCATTATGCATGCGAAGCTTCTTGATTTTCTTGCCTAAGCGATTCTCCACTAGGGCCTTCCACGCTTGAAGTTATTGAATGCATCACTTTTGTTCTTCATCATCACCACCCAAGTCATCCTTGAATAGTCATCTATGAATGACACAAATTATCTGTGACCACCCAATGACTCAACTCTTGATGGACCCAGCGATCTGAATGGATATAATCAAGTGTTGCCTTTGTATTGTGCAACCTGTGAGAACTTACTTCATGCATTTTCCCAAACACACAATGTTCACAAAAGTCCAGATTCTTGACCTTATATCCCCAAGAAAACCTCTTTGAAGAAAGAATCACATACCCCTTTCACCCATGTGACTAGTCTCGTGTGCCACAAAGTGAGTCTGCTTGAGGCCCGGTGAAGCTAGCGAGGATGCAACAACAAAGCAAGATGCAGGATACAATAGATCCTTGTAATATATACAAGGTTCCCCTCTTGATGCCTTTGAGGACTACAACTGAATCTTTGAAGACATTCAGCTGTCCACCTTCACCCTTGAAATTGAACCCTTTGTGTCCCAAGTGGGTGAGAGATACCAAATTCTTGGTCATCTGTGGAACATGTCTTACATCCTTGAGTGTACAAAATTTACCATCCTCTGTCCTTAACTTTCTTGAGCCAATTCCCACAACTTTACAGAGACCTTCTTTGTTGGCCATATAGATTTGACCACCATCTATCTGCTCATAAGTGAAAACCACTCTCTGTTTGGACAAATATGGTAGGATGCTCCGAGAATCAAGTATCCACACATCATTGTGGTGTGTAGAATCCTGCAACTAGAACCGGATCCTCATCGATTGCTCATTAGCCAAGGCTGCTTGTGCGAGTACCTTCTGCTTTGTTTCTTCTTCCTTGGACAATTGGACTTCCAATGTCCACACTCCTTCTGATAATTCTGACGGACATCAGTGAGACTTAGGACCTTTGGACACCGACTTCTTTTTCTTCTTCTTACATCCATATCCTTTTCCACTATTCTTTTGCTAGCTACTTGCCCAAACAGCTGACTGTCTGTCCAGTCAGCGACCTTGTGTCTAAGCTCCCTGGCATGTAAGGCGGACCTTACATCCTCAAAGCTCTTTGTATCCTTTCCAACTATGAAAATTTGCACAAAGTTTTCATATGATGCCGGTAATGACACCAACGAGGATTAGAGGCGCATCTTCATCTTCAATTTTAACATCAATATTCCTTAAATCAAGTAATATTGTGTTCGGTTCAGTCAAGATGTTCCCTCGATGGACTCCCTTCATGCATCTTCAAAGCCGAACAACCTCTGTTTCAACAACAACTTGTTGGTCGTTGACTTGGTCATATCTGAGGCTTTCAAGCTTTTTCCACAACTTAGCTGCGGTGTCTTCCTCGGCAACCTCGGTGATAACATCACCGAGATAAGCACAACATGATGGTTGAATGTGCTTTCTCTTCGGTGGCATAATCTGCTTGCACTTGTATTTGGTTTGTCGGATAAAGGATTCCACAAACCTGCTTTGTTTCAACGATTACGCGCATCTTGATTTGCCACAGACCAAACTGTTCCTTCTTGTAAATTTATCGATTTTTACGTTTCTGCGACATCTTTTCTTGCTAAAGATCACAACTTTATCACGGATCCTAGCACCTTGGCGAAGGTCTTGGTGAAGATGAAGGCGATCGTGCAGATTGTTTTCTCGAAACTGTCTCTCGATACCACTTGTTATAAAGCGGATGGAGATAACTTGGATGCAAGAAGCGAAGCGAAACAATCAAACATAAACAATCAAAGGAGATAAAGAAACAAGAAGAACCAGATTTAATGTGGAAAACCCCTCGATTGGGATAGGTAAAAAACCACGGGCGAGAAAAGAGATATTTTATTATGCCTTTGAATTTTACAGATTTCAACACACTCGGATAATGAGACAACAAGCTGTATTTATAGGCACAAATCCACTAAACCCTAGCCGCCGAGAATCTTTGTCGATGCGCCATAAATACCCTTACACGTGTCCTACTTTTAATGACCTTTGTATAGGCATCACATAATGAGTGCGAGATGTGGGACCTGCTTTGTATTCAAGTACTCGGCCAGACTATCACCTGGCCGATAGTCACCTGGCGACGAAGCTTCGATGAACTCCACCTCTTGAAACCGCAAATTGAATACACTTCTCGGTGTCCATCACACACCGAGTCTTGATTGGTTCTACCAGGATGTAGAGTTTAAGTCACCTTGCAGCGATTATAGCTTAGATTTCCTTTTCAAGAACAAAAGATTCAACTTTTTGGTGCAATTATTTAAATCTTACATTGTGGATCAGATTTTACGATATTTTATGGTAATGAATTATTTCTCTTTTATTATTCTTATCATGTTTTCTTGTCTTATTTCGTTTAATAGCATAATCATGAGTATCTAATTGCATGTGTAGTCGAATTATGTGAAAGCGAGAGAAAATCCTAAGGGGGATGAGATTGGGAGTTGTGTAGTGTGTAATATTATGTTCTAATGGTTAATCCACGTCCTAAAACTTATTTTAACATCTTTGAATTAGATTGATCACCTAGTTCACTGTCACACACATCAAACTTATAGATGCATTTTGCGGTGAGATGTGGGATAAGGGGTTTTAAGATCGTTGCGTAGATTCGGCCTAGTTGTTAGGTCTGTTTCCAATATAGAGGTTTGTCATCGTTGTTCGAGCAACTCTAAAGCATAATCATGTTAGGATAATCGGTTTTCTAAAGGGAGAGTCGGTTAGCTTCACATAGGGTGGTTAGATCGAGTTGTTCGATCTAAACACTAGAATTAGGAGTTGGCACCCGTGGATGTCGTTAAACTACTCGGGATAGGTAGGTCGGTTAAGACACGCTCTCTTTAAGTCCTTCCTTAGGGGTAAAAGTAGCTCGTGGGATCATAGTTCGGCTATACCTTTTAATATCTAGAAGTACAACCATTAGTATAATCTTTATTTTTGCATTAGTATAATATCCTCCCACCATATTTTGGCACGAACTAAGTTCGGCGTCGGCTTTGGTACTTAGACATTACTCACTGTGGATTCGACCTTGTGACCACTATACTCCCGTTGACCCGATACTCATCGGTGAAATTTATCGGTTAAGTATTTTGCTATCAAGAATTTTGGCGCCGTTGCCGAGATAACGTTTGATATCTCTTACGTGGACTAAAAGCTTGGGCTTTGGTCGTTTTTATTTTGTTTTCTTGTTGTTTCATGTTTCTGATGGATGACTGAAGCTCAAAGAACCTCTTATCAAACCGATTAAAGAGATTGAAGCTTCGCACGACGACGAAAGCTTGATCGGCACCGGGGAGATCATGATTGCTAGTCGAACCCTTTGTTTGAAGAAGAAGGGTTGTAAAAGCTCACTCTCGATTCCTCTGTAGAAATGGATGATATAACGACTCATAGAGAGGGCAAAGATCCCGTCGATGAACATGATGCACCAGGCAAACCTCGAACACTCTGGCGATAGCATAACACTACCATTGCATACTCCACGAGGACCCTCGTCATGAACCATTAAGAGGATAACATAGTGTTATGTCGGTTGGTAACTCCATAGTTTAATCAAATGACAGGATTGGACCACACGAGGGAGGACAAAATTCTCGAATACTCGAACTTTGGACCCGAATTAGACCAGAGGCGTAAATCGAGTCTGCGAGATGGTAAGGATCGGAAGAACCAACGGGGGTTCCAAAACCCATATCCTCGGCAACCCCCTATCGGCGATTTTATCAACGTGAATTATCGACCACAAAGGGCTCGGCGGTGCAAGGACCAAGAGTCTTCCCGAGATTATGTGACTACTCCGTAGGATGTCACGGGGCACAATTGTAAAGGGTGAATTTATCACGATTTATAACGCTATATTCTATGATATTTTCCTCATATTGAAAAAATTGCATAGGAAGCGAGTGTTTAATGGAAGTATTGAATAAATGAGGTTTTAACAAGTTAATCGCAATATTGGTTGATTTTGGTGTTTTAATTGTGATTTTATGTTTAATTGGGCATTATTACATTTTACGATGTTTTTATGTGTTATAGATACATGTTTGAGGCTCAAAAGATGATCAAAGGTTGATTAAGTTCGAGCTAATCAATGATAAAAGAGATAATGAAGGAATGAGATAGAAAAGGAAGAGATAAAGATCAAGAAATCGAATTCGATCATATTGAGCGGCGTCGAGTCCCGTCGAGTGGGCGGGCGTTTGATTAAGTGAGCGGGCGCCTGAGGTGCGATTACGATCTGAGAGAGTTTGGGCCCGAAGTGGGCGGGCGTCGAGAGATTCAGTGCAAACCCGAGCAGCGTCCAACCAAAAGCGAGCGGGCGTCCCCGACCGACTTTGGCGAACCGACTCAAGACTCTATAAATAGCAATTTGTTTTCTCCACATATGGGAGGCCAATTCCACAATACTCGAAACCCTAAACCTAGGGGCGGCTTTAGGCTGCGTTTTTACTTCTTTTATTCCGGTTTTTATGCTCCAAACTCTAGATTAAAAGTAGGTAATTTTATGTTAGTTTTCATGCAATTCCAAGTTTCAAGAGGATGCTTAGAGGCTAAAAGTCTTGAGCGAGTGTTGTGAAGCCGTCCAACTCAACAATTCATTCGTTCTTGATTGTTTTGTGAGTATCTAATTCAAGTTGTTTCTTTTATCATGTTTATAATGTTTATTGCAATTCATATCGAAAGATCGTTGCTTGTTGATTGTTTATTTTGATGAGAATCATATTAAACTTTAGATCACCATGATAAAGAATAGATCTTAAATCTAATTAACGAGAGTTATTAGGTTAGATTTCTAGGTTAGAAATTGAGAGATTTCACACCTTGATTTGAAAGCATTAATCTTTAGATCGAAAGATAAAAGGTTGATAGGAGAACTTGTCTAAGAAATTAGGAGTTCATACCTTGGTTAGGTGAATCACAACTTGGTTAGAAATCACGAAATAATCTGAATTGGAATTGAATGTTGATAGGATAGGTGGATCAATTGCTCGTTTACTCGTTATAATTTGATTAAATCCTTAGAGCGTGAATTGTTTAGTAAATCAATTTCCTTTATTGCATACTAGTTTTAGTTTAATAGTTCGCAACCCGTGTCTTTCACGGCTTTAGATCATATCTTTTGTCCAGTTTTACGTTTTAGTTTATTTCCAGTATTGTTGAGTTTTATCCGCTGTTTAGATTAGTTTTTCGTGACATAATTTAGTTAGACAAAACTAGGGTTAGCAATCGCCAGTTCCCTGTAAGATCGACCCGGTATCAACCTCATATTACGATCCTTATACTTGAGGAAAACCGGATTTTATTTATTACTTGTTGTTTTCATTGCAAAAATCCGTGACAAGTTTTTGGCGCCGTTGCCGGGAACCAGACGGTTGCCTAGTTTTTGTTTTTGTTTTTGTTTTTTCTGTTTATTTTTCGTTTTAATTCCTGTTTTTAGTTGATAGCCGTTTAGATTATTAGGTTATTAGGGTTTTAAGTTTAGGGTTTAAGGTTCTTCTTTCCCTTGTGATTAGTTTTCTTCTTTTCTATCTATGTTCTTCTTTTACGCAATTTTTCCTTACATTTCTAGTTTTCCCGCTACCAAGCGGGCGTGCAGGATCTTGGGCGCCCGTCCATTGGAAAATTTTCAATCTGTGTCGTTTTCACCCACTTAGACGGCGTCCATAAAATTTGGGCCTTCGTTCAAGTTTCTGAAGACCAGGCGGCGTTTGGGCTTCGAATGCCGTCCGATCCAAAAAGTTGGGCAAACGCCCGTCCGGACCTTTGGGCGCCCGTCTGCTTACCTTTTCCCTTAATAATCCTATTTCCTTTTCTTCCTTTCTTTTCTTTTCTTTTCTTAGGCTTTAATTTTTAGTTTAGGTTTTTAATTTCTTAGTCTTTAGGTTTCTTTCACTTGTTTTTGGTCCGGTTTATGCAAACTCGGAGTCAAAAAGGACCGTTACTATACACCCACGACCCCGAGCGAACCGTAGTCCGGCCAAGCAGGCGGATCTTCCGTTCTGCCCGTTACAGCGGCGAGCCGAGCAAGATCTTGAGGATCGATTAGCTAAAGAGATCACGATTTTGTAATAATGGCTGCTAATGATAGGCGTCGTTGGCGAGACTACGCCATGCTGGCGCGATCCACGATCAACCCGGCTATTGTCATTCCGGCCATCACTGCGCAAACTTTCGAGCTAAGGCCGGGACTTATTCAGATGATGCAGCATGCATCTATTTTCCACGCTTACCAGTCAGAGAATCCACACACTCACTTGCATACATTCTTGGAGATATGCGGCACCACTCGCATCCAAGAGTAAGTGGGGATGCCATCAAGCTGAAACTTTTTCCATTTTCTCTAAAGGGAGAAGCGAAGGAGTGGTATACTTCTCTCCCTCTGAATCAATTACCACAAATTTTGAACTCGAAAAGGAGTTCTTGAGTCAATACTTCCCACCTTCAAAAGCATTGATGTTTGAGCGAGATTTTCACTTTCTACCGAGAAGAGAATGAATCCTTCTTCGATTGTTGGAAAAGATTCAAATCTCTGCTTAGAAAGTGTCCCCACCACGACTTGCCGCTGCGAGAGGCAAGTCAACACATTCTTTAGTGGATTGACCGAGGCTTACTAAAGGCATGGTCAATAGTTCATCTGGTGGGGCGTTTACGAAAAACGCTGATGATGAGGATGGGCCTTTGTTTGAGGACATTGCAAAGTACAACTACGCCCCTCTTATCAAGCCATTCAAGCACCTCCTCCTCCTCCTAAGGTAGAGGAGGTAAATATGCAAAGTTTTATAACCATCTTTGAAGCGGATGGCGACATCTCAAGTTTCAAATCCGATAAATCAAACTTCTTCTTTTCCACGGAACCTCGGGTTACATATTGCAACAATTTGTCGGTGGCCATATGAATGGCGGTGTCAATTAATCCCCACGCACATTATCAAGTGAATGATGTTCATGATTATGGACCGAGTGTAATCAAGTCACATGTCGAATTGTGACGAGGTGGGGCACACGTCTAAATTACATCCTATGAGCGGACGAGAATCTTTGAAGTGAATGCATTCTATGGCGAGAACAACCAAAGGTCTAATCAAGTTTACGCGAGAATAATTTCCAAAGCCATGGGTTTAATCAATCTTCTAGTTTCAATCCTAATTCAAATTTTAATTCGAATCAAAATTTCAATAGAAACCTTGGTTTTAATCGAACCAAAACTCAAAATTTTCCTATCCTACTCAAAGATTCAATCGAAATTGGCCCGCCAATTCTAATCCCACTTGTTCAAAGTCGGCCCGGCCCGACCCTATTCGTAGAATCTCCAAAACTCTCAAGGCCCCTCGTACTCAAGTGATATCAAAGCTTAATGGGACTCGCTTTAGGGAGGAGCAAAATAGATCAATGAAAAATATTGAGAGGCAAATCAGACAGCCCCGGTGAGCAGTTAGCTTCTAGACCGCCGAGCAAAGCGCCCGATTTCACCGAGAAAGATCAAAGGGTGGTCAAGTTGCTCAAACCGACTTGAACAATGGCCAATGTCTTGACCTCGTGCCTTCAATTCCTTACGGCGGAGAGGAGGCGGTCTGCAATGAACCTCGAAGCGGTACTCAAGTTAGTGGTCCATCCCACGGGGAAACCGCTAGCCCTCTCGCCATTGATAAGGCGGGAGGGAGGAAGCCGACACCTACACTCCCTTGGCGAAAGAGAATACTCGGTGGCTGATCCACGAGAGGTGAAAAAAATTTGGAAGTCCTCGGTGGTGATCCACGAGAGGAGTGAAGTATCAAGCGGAAGTCGGGTGATCCCCGACTACTAAAAAAGATTGAAAAAGCTGTTCGGTGGAAGGATCTGGAAGACAAAGCTATCAGTGCAACTTCAAAGAAAATCTTATCTGAGAACGATCTGAAAAAGCTTCCATTTCCACCAAGAAAGAGCAACATCCCTTTAAGTGAAGATAAGAAGTATGAAAAAGTGCTAAACCTTTTGAAAAATACTCAGGTAAATCTTCCATTATCAGATGTCTTGGTTGAAATGCCTAAGTATACAAAATTCATCAAGGATGTTGTTTCTTCAAAAAGGAAGTTGTCAGACATGGAGAAGCTGATTGGTGAGGATTGTTCAATGATCAATTATGAAAACTTACCAACCAAGAGAGGTGACCCTGGAAAGTTCGTGCTACGAGTGTTAATGGGAGGCTGGTCTTCCCTAACTCTTTGTGTGACACAGGTACATCTATAAGCCTCATGCCATTGTCTGCGTGTGCAAGCAATTTGGGTTTAATTGATCTTCTAGAACCCACTACCATGAATTTACAATTCGATAGATCTTCTAAGAAAGCAGCGGGAATCTTAAAGGACATCCTAGTTCAAATCGATAGGTTTACCTTTCACGTCGATTGATACGTCTGGACATTGAAAAGGATGAAAATGTTCCCCTAATTCTTGGAAGACCTTTTACATCAGCACTCGAGCCCTCATTGAAAATTGTGATGGTGGGCGGTGACAATCTGGCGTTGGTGATCAAGAGGTAAGCTATCTTGTCTCCCAAATTCACTCAGTACCCTCTGGTCCTCCAACGGTTTTCCATTGAGGATACATCGATGACTTCGATGATCGATGGAAAAGCAAGTCATGGGCGTTTGCAATAGAGTATGAGCGACTCATTGATAATTTGAATAATCATGGTGTAGTAAGTCTAGAGCAGTTAGAAGCTGAATTTAAAGATGAGTTGTTGGAAGGTGAAGCTTTGGCAATGGGACCACTGAGTAAACTCAGCGATGTTGAGTTGAAAAGTGGAGAGCTCAAATCTAGTTTAGAAGACCCCCCTTCAGATTTGGTGTTGAAGCCGTTGCCTAAACATCTTAAGTATGTGTTTCTAAGAGAAGGTGACAAGCTTCCATTAATTATATCTGCCAAGCTGTCTCGTTTAGAGGAAATGAAATTAATCAACGTCTTGAAGAAAAATGAAAAGGCCTTTGGATGGCAGGTAGGAGATATCAGAGGGATATCTCATGACATCTGTATACAAGATCAAGACAAATGAGGGTGCGGAATGTGTTAGACAGCCCTAGAGGAGGCTCAACCTCATATGCAAGAGGTGGTTAAGAAAGAAATCATCAAACTTACGGACATGGAAATTATTTATGCCATCGATAGTGAATGGGTTTCCCCAACTCAAGTAGTTCCCAAGAAAGGTGGAATTACGATTGAGAAGAATGAGAAGGAGAGGAAATAGCATTGAGACTTGTCACTTTGGTTACTGAGTGCATCGACTATCGAAAGCTAAATGAGGTAACCATGAAGGATCACTTTCCCTTCCATTCATTGACCGGATGCTTGGCGTCTGGCGGGGGCACGCGATTCTATTGCTTTACGGATGGTTATTCGGGATACTTTCAAATACCCATCGATCCGGTGACCAAGAAAAGACCACTTTCACCGCCGCTTATGGTACATTCGCTTACGAGCGAATGCCATTTGGTCTCTGCAATGCCCAGCTACATTTCAACGATGTATCTTTGGCTATCGTTGACGGGCTAGTAGAAAAGTGTATGGAAATCTTTATGGGCGATTTTTCGGTCTTTGGTCGATCCTTTGATGATTGTCTTGACAACCTTGACCAAGTGTTATCGGATCGTGGAAAAGAACTTAGTGCTCAATTGGGAAAAATGCTATTTCATGGTTGATGAGGGAATAGTTCTTGGCCACAAGATCACTGCCAAAGGTATAGAAGTTGACAGGGCAAAAGTAGAAGCTATCGAGAAGATGAGATATCCCAAGAATGTGCGTGAAGTGAGAGGTTTTCTTGGGCATGTCGGTTTCTATAGAAGATTCATTCAAGATTTCTCCAAGATAGCCAAGCCCCTGTCTACTTTACTAAAAGAAGACGTTGAGTTTAATTTTGATGAGAGCTGCAAGCAAGCGTTTGAGGAGCTTAAGGACCGTTTAATCTCTGCTCCCATTCTTATATCGCCTGACTGGAACCTACCTTTTGAGCTTATGTGCGACGCATCAAACTATGCAGTTGGTGCTGTTTTAGGACAAAAAATCAAAGGGAAATTCTAGCCAATCTATTACGCCAGTCACACATTGAATCCCTCTCAAGTTAACTATACTACTACTGAAAAGGAACTATTAGCCGTAGTCTTTGCTATGGACAAGTTTCGTAGTTACTTGCTAGGAGCTCAAGTGATTGTGTGGGTGATCACGCCGCTTATGGTATCGATGACTAAGAAATAGGCTAAATCTGCGCTCTCTGCGTTGGATAACGACCACAAGAGTTTGACGTTCAAATTAAAGACAAAAGAGCGTTGAAAACGTAGTGGCTGATCACGTTTCGAGAATGTTAAGTGAGGAAAAGGATGATCCAGACGATATAGATCTTTACTTTCCTCTAGAGAACATTATGCTTATCGACGGTTGTCCTCCTAACGTTCCATGGTATTCTTCCATTGTAAATTACCTTCATGCCCGATATCTCGATCCAGAATTGTCCTATCAGGAGAAGAAAAAGTTCTTCTCTGATTTGAAATCTTTCGTTTGGGATGAACCTTATCTTTTTAAGATTTGTAAAGATGGTTTGCTTAGACGATGTGTTCCAGAATCTGAGCAGCGCGATATCATTGAGCAGTGCCACAGTGGAACCACTGGAGGTCACTTTGGTCCTTGGAAAACCGTTGCTAAGATCTTTCAATCCGGTTTCTATTGGCCTACGATCTTTAAGGACACAGAAGCTTTCTGTAAAGCTTGTGATAGGTGCCAAAGAACCGGTACTCTGACAAGGCGTTTTGACATGCCTTTGAAACCCATCCTAGAGTGCGAAGTCTTCGATGTATGGGGTATCGATTTTATGGGACCATTTCCATCATCTTGTGGTAACAAATACATCTTAGTCTGCATAGATTACGTGTCCAAATGGGTGGAGCTCAAGCCACTCCTCATAATGATCATAAGACGGTCATGAAATTTCTAAAGAAAAACATCTTCGTGAGGTTTGGATGTCCACGTGCCTTGATCGGTGATGAAGGGGACGACTTCGCAACCGACCCTTAGAAAAAAGTGCTCGAAAAGTATGGTGTCCGTCATAAGGCGGCACACCATATCATCCGATGACTAGTGGTCAAGTTGAAAGAGCAACCAGAGCATTAAGAAGATCCTGGAAAAAAGCGGTCAACGATCATAGAAAATCTTTGGAGTTTGAAGTTGGATGATGTACTATGGGCATACAGACCGCCTATAAGACTCCTATGGGTACATCTCCATATCAAATGGTTTTACGGTAAGCCATGTCATCTGCGATCGAGTTAGAGCATAGAGCTTATTGGGCTACAAAGTTTACGAACTTTGATTCCCAATCTTGTGGAAAGCACCGATTGCGGCAGCTTGCATGAGTTGGGCGAATTCAGACTCCAGGCCTCTGGCGCCAGGATCGAGAAAGATAAGATGAAACTCCTCCATGATGCCAAGATTAAGAAGAGAGAATTCCATGTAGGGAACAAGTTCTTCTATACAATTCCAGGCTACATCTGTTTCCTGGAAAGCTGAGGACACGATGGTCCGGTCCCTTTGAGATTCTCCAAATTATTCTGGAGGCGTCTTAGAACTACGAGTTATGGTGACCAACCGTTTCGAGTGAATGGTCAAAGGTGCAAGCACTATATTGGTGAGCCTAAAGAGAAACCTTTGATTGTCCGTTTCCTCGATATCCTCGGGTGTGGTGCTACACAAGTCGAAGAATTTGACGAGTTTTAACCCGACCTGTTTTCAGAGGATGGCGGTAGTGGTCGATCTGAAGAAGTTCTAGCAGGTAGTTGGGATATGGAAGAGTATGAGAGGGAGCGTCAGCTGAAACGTCATCAGAAGACTCAAAAGATGAAGAAGTCAACCATGGGGAAGTTCAAACGTGTTTGGAAAGCTATCAAAGGTTTTACCCCATGTGTTAAGTGTTGTTTCTGCAACCACACTACTGATCAAAGTTTACACGAGGTAGTGGCTGGCAGAAAAGTTAAATGGCCTGATCCAGGCTGAGCTTAAACGGTGTCGAGCCAAACGACATTAACCAAAAGCGCTACTAGGAGGCATCCTAGATATCCCTTTTTATTTTAGTTACTTTAGTTTTGTACTTTTTATTGCTCTAGTTGTTTCATTTTTTAGCCTTATTAAGTTTTTGTTTATATCTGTCAGTTAGTTGTGCTTTCTAGAGATGGATTTCGGAGTTCTACCAGAGGAGTTACCTTTCCTTAGGAGGATCCCACTAATCACTGTAGATGACGGACCGGGAGGGACTATAGTGTTGCACGTAGACTTTGAATTAGTACCGCATCGGGATCGTCACCTATGTTCTTATTGTTCCCATTGTTCGGGAGGTGGAGACTTCACTACTTGAGTTGCAGGCAGCTCTAGGGCGTCCATACACGATCTGAATGATCCGATCTTTGTGATTTAGCGCTTAGTCTTTGCAAGTGAGCATTTTCGAGGTGTTGATGTAGCTGGTGAGGACTGGGGTTTGCAAGATGAATACGACTTCCCTCCGGCGATTGACATGCTCCGCCGTCTTATCCGGGTGATAGATTGGTCAGACATTTACGATGACTAGCGTTGTTAGGTTGTTACGTCGAGCAAACGACGTAAACCAAAAGCGCTTGGTGGGAGGCAACCCATTGTTTTCTATTTGTCTTTATTTATTTTCTAATAATTTTATGTACTTCGTTGATTTCCATTTGTAATTTTGAAATTTTATTTAAGTTTAATGAGAAACGGCTCATTTGAATTTAATTTGCATGAGAATTTGATAAATTTTGTTGAGAATTGCATTGGACGCCCGTCTAGAAGACTGGACGTCCGTCTGCCTTGTGTATTTAATGGACGCCCGTCCAACATTTTGGACGCCCGTCCGATTATTTCCCTCCAATCCTGTTCAGTTTTTGAATGTATGGACGAGCGTCTGAAAATCAGGACGCCCGTCCAGTTCATATAATTTCCAGATGGGCGCCCGTCCTTTTGGAGCCGACGAGCGTCCAACATCTGTCTATATATACCCTCTCCGTCATTGAACCCTCACTTTTCTGAGTTTTTAAACGCGAAAACCGTTTCTCCTTCCTCTTTTTGGCCTAAAATCTTCAATTCTAAACCATTTCGAGCGATTCAAAGTGCTATTGACCGCTCTTGACCCCCTCTCTTTGATTTTCATAGTCAAATTCCCCAACACACCATCTTTTTGGAGAATCAGGAACCTTTGCAGTCCGACTTTTTGGAGAAAAAATCCGATTTTGGGAGCCATATTGGTGTTGTTTGGACTAATTTTCATCTCGATCAGCATCTACTCACCTCACTTGGTAAGTTAGTAACCACTTTTCTAGATTTTATTCATGTTTTTGTGAGTTCGATCTTTGGGTCGGCTCGTTCACTTGAATATCACCTTAATTCGTTTTTTTTTTCTGGTTTTGTGGTTTCTTTCTGCTCTGTTATGGTGATATGGTGTTGTGATGGGTGATGATTGGGTTGTTTGTTGATGATTATGGTGGTGGTTGTGGTTTGGTTGTTTTGAAATCCCGCTTTGGATGTTAAACGGGTAACTTGTTGTGAATTGGGATTGTTTTGGTTTAGCCTAGGCTTGAATTATGGTTCATAAGAAGGCGGTAGTGAAGCGACATGGTAAGGAAGTGGCTAGGGAGGCTGGAAAGAAACGCAAAGAGTTTGATCCCACCTTAGTTGATCCGAACCGGGGTGTTAGTATTCGAGAGCAACCCCATAGAGCCACCCAAACTAGGGCTACTTTGAGGGATGAACCAACCTCGGAGTCTGAGACGGATGACGATATTCCTTGGTGAGGATGCACAGAGCTCGGAGGGAGGAGCATCGTCTAGGGTTGAGGAGGCTATGGATGCTCCTCGGGAAGAGGAACCGTGGAAACTAGGGCTGCACAACCTAGGAAGAAAGCCAAAACCGTTGCCCGATGCCTATGCCTCGTAGATCGTGAACCCTAAGGCCCACAACGCTATACTAAGCACTACTTCTCAAGGACTATGTTGATTGAGCGGGCTACGTTGGAGGCGAAGGTCCGAGTTTCGTCAAGTTGCTCGAGAGACCGGAAATGGGATGCCTTGATGATTTATCCCGACTACCCGGTCAATGGTTCCTTGGTTCGGGAATTTTATGCAAATTGTTCGAAACCGACTTGAAGGCGGGGTAGTTGTAGTTCGAGGGTGGAAGTTCCGTTCACGCCGGAGGTGATTAATCGAAATATAACTTGGCGGCTTTTGAGGGACGGGATTATAAGGAGGAGATTGTTCATAGGCAGTGCAGGCGAGATCCTTTGGAGGAATTCTGGGTTGAGAGTTTGCCCGGACGTGGCTTGGACATTGAGGCGGGTGGAGACCGGAAAGAGTTAGTCACCACTACCTGGACGGAGGATTGGAAATTCGGTGTAGGTTTATTCGAGTCGGTTGTTGCCGAAGAACAACTTGACACATTTCCATATTGGTGACTTAGGCATGCTATATGCGTTGACATTTGGCCTAAATGTGAACGTGGGACAGGCACTATACGATGAGGTGGCTATCAATCAGAAGATTTATACTCGTTGCCTGATTATCCCTCACTTGATTCATGGTTTATGTCTTGATGCCGGTGTGCCTGAGTATGGAGCGGATCATAAACCGAAGAACCCTAGGCCTATACAGCGAGAGAAGGTTAAGTCTTCGGGACAGTCTGAGTCGGGGGCACCACAGGAGCCTGGTTCGTCGTCAGCACTGCCTCGAGTATCCTCGCTTCCTACTTTATCTCCCTCAGTCCGGATGAGGATGAGTATGGGCGACAGTGTCAGGAACTGGATGGAGGATATTCGGACTTCACAGAACAACATTTTGACGATTTTGAAGTGTATGAGTGAGGGCCGGCAGCCGAGGGATGACAGAGTCTTCGCTCCGAGCGTTATCGATTACACTTATTCAGACGAGATTGAGCGGGTGATTGCGGATGTCCTGGACGAGTCTGAGTCGTCGTCTGATGAGGAGCAGTCTGACTCCCCTTCGGGTGATGTACCTCCGGCTGATGATTCTGCGGCCCCGGGACAGTCATGATTTTATTTGTCTATTTTTCGATTTTGATTTGTCCTAGATACTGTGCTTCTATATTTTTGCTACTTTTGATTACTTGATTCGTTGTACTTCTGGTATTGCTACTGTTTATTTTTCCGGTTGGATCATGTAAGCCATAAGGCATCAGTACTTTCGTTTCTACTCTGTTCCAACTTTTGGATGTATTGAATGCTTTTTCTTTTGCTATTACTCATTTTTGCTATCTCTTGTCATTTTGGTATTATTCCCCGTTTTTCCTCGAGATGTTTCCGTGTTTGTCAAGTAGTGTAGGTAATTTTAGCGGTTGTGTCGAAATCTGCATTGTGCGATTCTGAGTTCTAAGTGTCCCTATGTAGGCTCCGGCCCGACCGACGATTCAAGTATTTGTTAAAATCAATAAGTTTTTTCTCTATTTACTTTCCGCACAACATGAGGACATGTTGATCTTTAAGTGTGGGGAAATGATTTGATCTCAGATCTATACATTTGCTTAATTCGCTATGTTTCTATGCAAAATGAGCTAAAATTTTCAAATTTTTGATATTTTTGTTTTGTTCTCATGTCCCGAGAGTAAGCAATGCATAATCTATGTTCGTTATTTTTATAGTCATCCATGCTATATATCATATGTTTGATAAGTTAGTTGATTCGCTTTGAGATCTATTTTTCACGAGCCATAGTGAATGATGAGCTAATTTATAAAGTTATACCCCTTCTGATTAGTGATTTCTGATTTTCTTATAAGTAATGTGCTTAGTGCTACGCATGTATCTTGAGATTTATGATAGTTTGTATTTAGAACCGAAGTACGATATACTGTGAATATCTTAGGTTTGAATGTGATAAGTACCACGTAACTTATTGTCAAATGAAAAAGTTGAGTTTATAATGAAGTAATTGGGTGTGTCGGAAGCTAGTCGATGATTTGAGTGTGATAGGGTATACCACGTATGTCCTATACCACTATGATGACTAAAAGCTCACGACAGTCAGAAGAAGCTGCCTTATGATTGGAGTAAGGTAGGGTATATCACGAATATCCTATTCTGCTATGAGGGCAAGAGGTCATTCTGATGTGCGTTTAAAAAGTGAAAATAGTGAAATCAACTAAAGAATTGTTATGAAATGAATGAAAGACTGAGTTATCGTCTATCTTATCCCCAGTAGAAACTGATAGATATGCTATAGGGATTATCCTCTGAGTATTTCAGAAAGGCCCTAGATATATTCGATCATCCGTTTCGGGATATTTTACGTTTGTAGGGTACATCTTATAAGTGTCATTTATTACTAGTCTATGAGGGGGTATTAGCTAGTTTTGCTTCGAGTTTCTCAAGTTTGGATTTAGTGGAAGTTCTCTATGGCCTTGCACACACACAGTGGTGAACTTCTGATTTATTGGATCTATGCTATATTGTCTGAGATGTCTGTTTTTGCCTCGAGCCTTAACCTTCGTTTTGTTTTGCTCGGGACGAGCAAAAGCTTAAGTGTGGGGGAGTTGTTAAGGGTGAATTTATACGATTTATAACGCTATATTCTATGATATTTTCCCTCATATTCGTATAAAATTGCATAGGAAACGAGTGTTTAACGGAAGTATTGAATAAATGAGGTTTCTAACAAGTTAATCGCAATATTGGTTGATTTTGGTGTTTTAATTGTGATTTTATGTTTAATTGGGCATTATTACATTTTGCGATGTTTTTATGTGTTATAGATACATGTTTGAGGCTCAAAAGATGATCAAAGGTTGATTAAGTTCGAGCTAATCAATGATAAAAGAGATAATGAAGGAATGAGATAGAGAAAGGAAGAGATAAAGATCAAGAAATCAGAATTCGATCATATTGAACTGGCGTCCAGGTCCCGTCCAGAGTGGACGGGCGTTTGATTAAGTGAACGGGCGTCTGGAGGTGCGATTCTGATACAGAGAGTTTGGACGCTGAAGTGGACGGGCGTCTGAGAGATTCCAGTGCAAACCGAACGAGCGTCCAGCAAGAGCGAACGGGCGTCCTTCGACCGACTTTGGCGAACCGACTCAAGACTCTATAAATAGCAGCTATTTTCTCCACATATAGGAGGCCAATTCCACAATACTCGAAACCCTAAACCTAGGGGCGGCTTTAGGCTGCGTTTTTACTTCTTTTATTCCAGTTTTTATGCTCCAAACTCTAGATTAAAAGTAGGTAATTTTATGTTAGTTTTTCCTGCAATTCCAAGTTTCAAGAGGATGCTTAGAGGCTAAAAGCCTTGAACGAGTGTTGTGAAGCCGTCCAACTCAACAATTCAGTTCGTTCTTGATTGTTTTGTGAGTATCTAATTCAAGTTGTTTCTTTTATCATGTTTATAATGTTTATTGCAATTCATATCGAAAGATCGTTGCTTGTTGATTGTTTATTTTGATGAGAATCATATTAAACTTTAGATCACCATGATAAAGAATAGATCTTAAATCTAATTAACGAGAGTTATTAGGTTAGATTTCTAGGTTAGAAATTGAGAGATTTCACACCTTGATTTGAAAGCATTAATCTTTAGATCGAAAGATAAAAGGTTGATAGGAGAACTTGTCTAAGAAATTAGGAGTTCATACCTTGGTTAGGTGAATCACAACTTGGTTAGAAATCATGAAATAATCTGAACTGGAATTGAATGTTGATAGGATAGGTGGATCAATTGCTCGTTTACTCGTTATAATTTGATTAAATCCCTTAGAACGTGAATTGTTTAGTAAATCAATTTCCTTTATTGCATACTAAGTTTAGTTTAATAGTTCGCAACCCGTGTCTTTCCTGGCTTTAGATCATATCTTCTGTCCAGTTTTATGTTTTAGTTTATTTCCAGTATTGTTGATTTTTATCCGCTGTTTAGATTAGTTTTTCGTGACATAATTTAGTTAGACAAAAACTAGGGTTAGCAATCGCCAGTTCCCTGTAAGATCGACCCGGTATCAACCTCTATATTACGATCCTTATACTTGAGGAAAACCGGATTTTATTTATTACTTGTTGTTTTTCATTGCAAAAATCCGTGACAACAATCCTATTCGAGTACCTCCTATTAATGCCGTTCGGGTTGTGTAATGCACCCGTGACATTCCAGCAGTGCATGGTCGCCATTTTTGCTGATATGATAGAACGGTTTATGGAAGTCATTATGGATGACTTTAGTGTTTTTGGTGACACTTTTGATGAGTGTTTGTCTAACATTGATAAGGTGCTTGAGCGTTGTGAGAGACAAACCTAGTTCTAAATTGGGAGAAGTATCGTTTCATGGTCACTGAAGGAATTATGTTAGGCCATTAAGTGTCGGAGAGGGAATAGAGGTTGATAGAGCTAAGTGTCATAAAAAGAGCTTACTTTATTCAAATGAATAAGTTGTTTCCTTAGTGGGGGTGAATAAGTAGAAAAATACATATCCAAACTCGAGAAAATATAATTTACGTCATCAGAACACCTTTATTTCATTTCAGTCGTGTCGGACTGACATTTTTAAGTCCCCGTGGAATTTTTCCCCTCGCCTGTGGAAATTTCCCCACCCGTGGAAATTTTCCCTGTCTGCTGTTGAAATTTCCTCCAAAGATGTGGAAATTTCCACGGGCTGGGGAAAAATTCCACAGGATGAAGGGGGAAAATTCCATGGGGGACCTTAAAAAAAATGTCACGTCTGATCCAACCTGACATGAAATAAAATGTGTTAAAATGACCAGAAATTTTATTTTATACTCCAAACTCACCCTAAGTTAACCAAAGAGCTCCAAATTTAAACCTGAAGATGACAATTCAGCATTTATTATTGATTTGGTTGTCAACTCATATTGAACCAAGCATTTCTTGCAGAAATTGGAAAATGAGGTTGTGTCAGTCCTGACACTTGAAAATCAGGTCGTGCCTTTTCTGACATGGAATTTCAGGTAAAAGTAAGGCTCCTTACGTTTAAACGTAAGGAATTCACATATTCTTCTGCCACAAATCATAGCTGTAAACGTAGGTTCCTTACGTTTAAATGTAAGGAACCTTACGTTTAAACGTAAGGTAATTCAATATTAGGAAGTTACAATAAATGTTATTTCTCTACGTTTAAACGTAAGGAATCTATAAAGTTTTGAATTACTTTTGTCTCACTCTTCTATCTTCTTTCAAACGTTCATTATCAGCCAGTTCCTTACGTTCAAACGGCGATTTTGCAAGAAAAGTATACATTTGCCACAATCTCTCAAGTTCAATGGATCAACTCAATACAGAAAGTGTATGTATTTCCCATAATCTTCTATTTACAACGTTTTAGGCTGTAATTTTTATTTCCCTTTATCTGATATGTATTTCCCAATTTTTAGTGGTTTGTAGTGGTTTAGTTATGTTGACCTGATATTGTTTGGCATGATTTTGTTGGTTTATCCTGATTTTTCATTTTCTGTGTTTAAGAAGGGTTTTTTTTAAGAACGTATTTTCTACGTTTGGACGTAGAGAACTGCAGATTTCCAGTTTATAGGGTTTAGGTTGATTGTAATTTGATAAAAACATGCAATTTGTGGCTAGGTAAGTTTACATTGGGAAATGGAAGTTGATAGTGTATGAGTATGGTGTTACTATGCATTTTTTCATGTATATGTTCATGTTGAGATTGATTGAGGCTTGATGGTGAGATTGAATTGTTGGTCCCGAGAGAAGGTGAAACTATAGTCGGAGGGGTGAATGACTATAGTGGAGTTTCAAAAACTTTTCTTGTGTTTTAAAAGCTTTTGGGCGTGGGATAAGTCCCTTCTTACTATGTTGTTTTCAAATCAGTTTAGACAATCACGGATATGTGTTATGATGTAGGCAAATTAAATAAGTCTTTGTAAAGTAAATTGCGAGAAATTAAATTGACACAAGGCTTATAGTGGTTCGAGGTGGTGTAATCCACCAATCCACTCTTCTCTGTGATGATCGGAGGAATTCACTATTGTTTTCCACGAGATACAACGATATGATTGTCCTTGGCTTCCCAAGCTTCACAATCTACAAGACTATCACTCCTTGGCTGCAATGACTTGATGATTCGATCTTCCTTTTCTTGCTCGCTTGAGATCAAAATCCTTCAACAGCTATCACGATTTCAACTCCTTCTCGAGTTGCCTCTGATTCGATTTGCTTGATTTTGATGTGAATGTGATTCACGCGCTTGCTTGATCAATCTCAATTATGAATATGACTTTGTAGTTACGATATTTGAGTTGATCACTAGATGTATCCTTGTAAGTTCGAGAGAAGGCTTTTCTAATTGTGAGTTTACGCTTTCTTTTTTTAAATCGTTATTTTCTTTTTACTGTCAATGCCTTCTATTTATAGCCTTGAATAGCCTTGATTTTGAAATTCCGTCCGTTGGCTATATTAATGAGGAATAATCCTTGATTTTATTCTTGATTCCCCATTAATTGTATTCTCCTTGATTTGATGATCGGATTCTTCTTTCAAATGTATAGCGAAAAATCCGTCCTTGATTGATCCTTTAATGATTGTGCATTTAATGCATGATCTGCTGAATCTTCAATGTATATTAAATCTGATCTTGTAAGTGTCTCTTCACCGTCTGTAGAACGGTGGAGTGAGCCTTCTGACTTAGCCGTTAGTTCTTTCTTCGCCGTTTTGTTTTCTCTTTGCCGACAGTCAGTGTACTCAGCCGATTCACTATTTTCTTCTTTGCTTTAGTTTCGGAGAATCTTTATACTTCACTGATCCTTGATTTGGGTGAGATCGGTGTACACCATATTGGAATATTGAGTTTCATCACTTGAAACATAACTTGACTTATCCAAGGTCATCACGGACTTCCTTGGTTATAAGTCGAGATCATAATCCTTCTATGTATCTCTGCTTGGTGCTTGGTTGGCTTCACTCTGCCGATATGCATTTTTCACTTTGCCGTCCTACCAACTAGTACAATACTTGTCGACTCAACTTATACAACATGTCGGACTCTAAGTAAAGACTTATCTGAGAGAATTCTAACTTATTTCAGGCTTGCTATAACGGCTAGTATGGCCATCATCAAAACATAATAAAATGTTCTAACAATTTCCCCACTTTTTGATGATGCCAAAACCCTCATAAGCTTGAACATAAGTAAAAAAAAAATTCATAATAACCAACGAACAAAATTTCAACAATTTTATTCATCCATCAAGGGCAATGAGATCCAAAGAATTTATTCAATTGTTACAAACTACATTTTGCTTAATTCACCTTGTACCTTTTGAACTTTGTAGTCTGAACCTCTTCAATGTCTTTCCAATCAATTTAAAACTTCCACTTCCAGATAAGCCAAAGCTGTGTATTCGGATACACCACTGAAAAACTCTTTTGGCAAAAGTCTATTGAAATCAGGCATGGTCTCATTGGCCTTAGGTTCTCAAAATATTTTCAAGTCTTTCCACTAGCCTCGACAATGTGTGAGTCTGCAAAAATTGAGACTTTTGTAGAGACCCCACTTTGTTCTGTTTCTCCAATCTCCCCATGGGATTGAAGAATCTTGCCATGTATTTGAAATCTTCTTGTTGTCTTGGTGGCAAGTCTTACGGTCCCTTTGCGAGATAGTGGTATGGCTGAACTTGGTTTGTTGTTGAGTCTGTTTGAGAAGTGCAAATTCTCTTTTGACTTCATTGTAGAGTTTGGCCATATCGGTTCTCATCTTTTCATCACGATAGTTTAGCCAATCAGCCCAAGCTTCATCTTGTGAGAGGTGAGGATAAAGTCCTTCTGTACTCTAAAAAAATTCTCTTACATGGTCGGTACATCTGCATCATATTACGATTTGCTTTGGTGACCAGTGTAAGTTACTGTAACTCACTAGTATATTTGGAGCTGCTTCTTTGCCTCTCTGTGGTGTTTCCTCTGGTCTTTGATCTGTGTTGGTAGCGAGATCCTCTTTCTTTGGGTGGATCCAGGCCTTTCTTTGTCTGCCGGACTGTCTCTATCATCATCTCTTCGTTGAATAGGATGAGGAAATCCAATGCGAGGTTCCTTTGTGGCTTTTTCTCTTTCTTCTCGATCCTTCTTTGTTGCTCTTACGCTCATTTCGATCCTTATTTCTCTGTCTCTTGCTCTCAATTGTTCTTGATGAAATTAGGGGTTTGAAAGTTGATCCTTGAGGCTTATCCAGTTTTCCCCACTTTTGCAGACATCATCCCTTTCTTTGGAGTAGGATGCTATTGGTGGCCTCTGCCGTTCCAATCAGAGAGTCAAGTTTTGATTCAATAGAGGTGAATCTATTGTTATGATCATTCAATTTCTCATTGACACTCCTAAGTCTAGTGCCAAAAGCTCGCGCGGGTGATTCGTTTTCTTGGGAAATGTGTTGCACGAGGCTGCTGCAAGACCGTTGGTGATATTGATGTTAAGGCTGCTTCATCGGACTTCCTGTTGTTGAACCACAATGTTTTGTGCATCAATGTACTCGGCAATGGCTTGAAACTTGTTTTCAATGGAGGAGCTTTTGTCATTAAACGCCGAAGTCATGGATCGAGATACATTGCTTGCTGTTCCAATTCTTGACCCGACAAAGTCTGCGCTTTCTCAAAAGTTTCATTTGTAATGCCGGTGTTAATTTGAGAGAGTTTGTGCCTTGTTTGGTTTGGTTACGGATCTGTTTCTTGGCCCTTGTCTTGATGTTGAGTGACATCTGCATTTACATCTAGATCTTCAAGTATTTGGGTAGATGAGTATCTTGGTGTGGCTTGAGTGCTTTGTTCCCCCTATCTACTATATGCGGGGTTGTCTTGGTGGAGTGGCGGCGGTGAACCGATGTCCACAATGTTTGTCTTTGTTATTTGGAACATTGACAGAGCAATGATTGAGTGGTTGTCTTTCTTTGGAGTTGAAGACTTGCCGGAGGCTTGTGGTTTCAAAATGTGCGGAGAAGAGTAGTGTCATCAATTGCATCACGGTGCAGAGCATCCTCTTCTCTGTTTTTACCTAAATCACCATCATTATTGTCATTACAATCATGATCATTATCATCATCATCATCATCATCATCATCATCATCACCACCACCGTCACGAGTCATCATTACATCTCCCGGAGTGCGGAGCATCTTTGCCTTGGGCGCATCAACCAATTCCCATAGTGGTGATTCATCAAGTACTCCTACAAGTGTTGTGATTCCCGAAAAATCAAATAACCATGCTTCTTGATAAGCATGTGGTGCGTGTCTTGAAGTTGTTGTGCAGAATCGCCTTCCTTCCATTCAAGATATTACGCAATTCGGTCATCTATATCGTTTACAGACAATTGTACATCTTCTTACAGAGATTCCTCATCTTCTCCAGTGTTTTCTTCATTTGGATCTTTGTTCATCCTCACTTTGGCATTTTCTTACTACTTGCTGTGTGCTTCCTCATTGTCGAGAATCCTCTTACCTTCTTCTTCATCAATTAATTTTCCAAAGTCATCTTTTCGGACTTACTGGACCTTTGTTTCTTTCTTTGACTTGTGGTGTTGTGTGAGGATTTCTTCCTCTTTCCTTCTCTGCCTTCTTTTGTGGTTTGACATAAGTAAACATGACTTTGGATTCATGCGATCTGTGGAGTTGTCTGAGGGGACTTTGAGACATTACAGCAGATAGTGCACTGTATCCCATATGACTTTTCACCCAGAATTGTCCTTTCATTGTCTTTCCCTCTTTTATCCCTTTTTCGCCTGCTTTTACTTCACCTTGGATTTGCTCTTTAATTCTCAAAAAGAAGTATTTTGCCCAATTAAATCGTAGCTGGTTATAGATGATTCCCATTAACCGCATTCTAATTTTCTGTCATGGCATGATTTGCTCCCAACTTTCCTTCAATGGTTTTGCCAATTAGGGCACTAAACTCATTAAATGGCTGCTTCAACTCAGATCTGAGACAATTTACTTTTGTGGATCCTGGGTTTGCCGTTTTGGCAATGATTGCCCAGAATTCATCTAAGTCTGTGGTATCAATGTCACTTTTGCTTGACCCCTTATTTGAAAGTTTGAGATGTTTTGGATTACCTTTGCTTTGTAATCACCACGTCTTTGCCATTTATGGATGCAACAATCTTGTCTTCTTGAACTTGTCACCTTCTTGATGAGGAGCCAGGCCGCGTATTGTGCGATTTCGAAGAAATCGGACTTTCATAACACTTTGATTATTGGAGGATTGAGGAAGGTGGATAATTTTAGTTTTTAGCGACTCTTTTGCCAACCTTTTAGCATGCTCATCATTTCCACACGATTTGGGTAGTGTTACTACTTGGAAGAATGAGCGGTGGCAATCGATTTTTAATTACCCGACTTGAGTGATTGAGGAAGATGATGCCATTTTTGAGAGGAGAGGGTTTGAAAATGAACTTGAGTTTGCAATAGAGATAAACAAGAGTAGGGTTGTAATTTGCAAGAGGCGTAAGGATCTCTGAAAATCTCTAAGTCTTGTTTATATAGTGTGATTTGGGTAGTGTGAGCGTGGTTTGAATATGGAAGGATTTAGTGACATAATGGCGTGATTTTGTGTATGAAAAGCGATATTCGGCGTAGAGGGGAGTGGTTTGAGGCAAGTAATGATAGAGCCGGGAATCGAGGAGTTTATAATTCAAAAAATAATATAATTACCTCCATGATCATAAAGTGATGCGCCACGTGTGTCTTGAATAATCCTCCATAATTTCCTTATTCTCCACGTGTATTGAGAATTGATTTTGTTCACACTTTGAATTTGTCCAAGTCTTTATTTCGGTGAAGTGCCTTGTTTGGTCACTTAACCGGTCCAATGAGTTCTTCAACGAGTTGCTTCATTGAAGCTGTTCTAACAATCGATTAAGTTACCTCTGCTGGATACGATGCCTTACCTGCTACATCTCTGTAACGGCAAAGGTTGTACCGATTGATGAAGTCACTTAGCCGATTACTCGATTAGCCGCTTCGTTGATACTTAGTCAATTTCAATCATCCCTAACTTTCGATTCTCAACATACTAAATCTTTCATAAGCCGAGTGGTTTAGTGAAGATGTCGGCCAGTTGGTCTTGATGGATATGTATTTTAGGATGACATCTCCTTTTCAACATGGTCTCTAATAAAATGATGTCTTACATCAATGTGCTTTGTTCTTGAATGCAATCTTTGGATTTTACGTAATAGATATTGCACTTGTGTTGTCACACATGATTGGGATTGTTTTCTCTTCGACTCCATAGTCCCTTATTTGTTGTCTTATCCACGATACTTGTGCTGCATTGACTACTGTTTGCTATATATTACCTTGGTGTTGATGTAGATATAGAGTTTTGCTTTTTCTTGAACCATGAGACTAGTGCGGTTCTAGCATTTGGCATGTTCGGAGGTGCTTTTTCTATCTATTTTGCATCCGGCATAGTCGAGTCTGAATATGATATCGGTGTAAATCCTCCATCTTTTGGGTACCAAATGCCAACATTGATGGTGTGTTTCAAGTATTTGATTATCCTTTTAGGCTTGCTAGAAGATGTGATTCTTTTGGTTGAGCTTGAAATCTAGCACACACTCCTACTTTGCAAATGCAATATCAGTGCCTTGCGATTAAGTATAATAATGATCCAATAATTCCTCTATACATTTTACGATCAACATCTTTTCCTCCTTCATCTTTTCCAAGTATGACTCTGGCACACATTGGTGTGTCTGTTTGTGCCACTTGTGTCCATCCCATACTTGTGTATCAAATCTCTTGTATATTTTGCTTGACTAATGAAAATGCCATCCTTCATTTGCTTTACTTGAAGGCCAAGGAAGTAGTTTAATTCTCCCGTCATGCTCATCCCCAAAATTTGCTCTTCATTAGGTTTGCAAATTTCTCACACAACTTTTCATCTTGATCCAAAGATTATGTCATCAACATAGATTTGCACTAGCAATGTGCTTGCCCCTTCCTCTAGTTTAAATAGAGTCTTGTCTATAGTTCCTTTGTTGAATCCATTCTTGATCGAGAAATTGTGTGAGTGTTTTCATACCAGGCTCTAGGTGCTGTTTGAGGCCATAGAGGGCCTTCTTGAGTTTGTATACTTTGTCTTCTTTTCCTTTGATTTGAAATCCAGGAGGTTGTTCTACATAAACTTCTTCTTCCAAAAGTCCGTTTAGGAATGCACTTTTGACATCCATTTGATAGACTTTGAAGTCTTTGTGTGCGACAAATGCTAGAAAAAGTCTTATTGCTTCCAATCTTGCTCTTTGGAGCAAAGGTTTCATCATAATCTATTCCTTGACTTGGGAATATCCTTTTGCAACTAGCCTTGCTTTGTTTACGACAACGATTTCCTTGCTCATCCATCTTGTTCTGAATACCCATTTTGCACCAATGATGTTGGCCATTTCAGTCATCAACAAGTTCCCGGACTTCATTTCTTTCAAATTCATTTAGTTCTTCTTGCATGGTTTGTGATCAATCTGCATCTTGGATTGCATCATCTATGGTCTTAGGTTCCACTTGTGATAGAAAGCAAGTTAGCATGTGCTCAGGTTGTCTTCTTGTTACGACTCCGGTGTGAATATCTCCAATGACTTGTTCTTGAGGATGGTCTAAAGCCAATTTAGAGTGCAGTTGAAGTTGATCTTCACTTGGTGCTTCCATACCTTCATCTTGAGCATGAACTTCAATTCAGTGCTTCTCTGTTGTATTGATATGTGGCTCCTCTTGATTTTCAAAAGATGATTCGGGATAGTAGGCTGGTATGGTTGCATTTGTATAGATTTGCCTCTGTGCGACTTTCTCTTCTTGGTCTTGAAGATCTTCACCATTTGTATATGGTTCATCAAAAACCACATGTATTGATTCTTCAATCACCAATGTTCTTTTATTTAGTACTCTGAATGCTTTCTTTGGTGTCTGAGTATCCATGAAGATTGCTTCATCGACCTTCTCATCAAAGGTATCTGAGATGATTCTGTTCAAGACAAAACATTTTGATCCAAACATATGAAAATATGAGATATTGGGTTTTCTACCATTCCATAATTCATATGGAGTTTTTCCATGATGTTTGTTGATGATTGATCTGTTTTGTGTATGGCATCTTTGTGTTTCTTTGCTTGACCCAAAATCTCTTTGGCAAGCATGCTTGACAATCATTGTTATTTGCTTCTTTGAGAGTTCTGTTTCTTCTTTCTGCTACACCATTTTGTTGTGGAGTTCTGCTGCTGGAGATAGTTGATGTAGTACTCCATTTTCTTCACAATAGGTTACGATAATTTCATTTAGAAATTCGGTGCCTCTATCGATCGATTTTGATAATTTTTAGCTCTTTTTCATTACAGAGTCTTCTCGGCAAGTCTGGTAGCTTCTTGAGTGTTTCTTTCTTCTTGTTCATGAAGATGGTCAGTGTATTTTGAGAAGTCATCCACCACTACAAGAGTATATTTCTTACCACTCACACTTCTTGGGTGGCGGTCCAAAAGCAGTCCATGTGCGGTAGATGTAGAACTCTTGTTGTAGATTGATGAGGCTTTGATTTGAATGAGCTTTTTATTTGTTTTCCTTTACGACAAGCATCACATAGACTCTCTTTCTTGAATGTGATCTCTGGCGGGCCTTCAACTAACTTGCTCCTTGATAGTTTGTTGATGGTCTTGAAATTCAAGTGATTTAATCTTACATGCCAAATCCGACTTGTTGATTGTTTATTCTTGACAAGTAGACATGTTTACGCCTTGGGGCATTCTCGATCCACCACATACATGTTGTCTTGTCTTACTGCAAGAACCACTTGTGTTTGTTTGGTTGTGAATCACTTTGCATCCTTCTTTGTTGAAGTGCACATTGTAGCCTTTGTCCGCGAGGTTGGTGATGCTCATCAGTTGAAGTTAAGTCCACTTGACATATGCCACATTTTGAATCTTTAGATTGTTTTTGAGTATTGTGCCTTCCCCTTAATCTTGCCAGGGTTTTCTTTTCCTCCAAATGTGACTTTGGGTCCATCAAAAGCTTTAAAATCAGTGATCCATTTCTTGTTTCTGTCATGTGTGCTGGAACATCCACTTTGTCTATGTACCGGACATCCTACAAAAGCAGTTAATTAAGTTTGGGTACCCAACAACTTTGTTTGGGTCCATATCTGTTAGCGATCATGCCTCATACCAAGTATGTATCCAAAGGTCTTCTCTTTGGATAATTGAAGTCATCAACTTCATATGTATAAGGCATGGCGAATAGCTTCTAATATTTTTACGAAGGTATTACGATACTTTTTTTTCACCTTTTGGTGCATTTATATCCTTCTTCACTTTCCAATATGCAATAGAAACCTTTCTTGCTTATGTGTCTAGGAACATAGCTAGATTGATTTTCTTAATCACATGATGCATTTTGTGGAATGGTTTCCTCTTGTATTTTGGAGTGTGACATTCAATCATCCTCGAGGGAAAAAAATGCGCTTTACCTTTGGGATGGGTGTTGTTTTTGTATGATTGGAATGAGGATTTAGTCTGTTTGTTTCACTCTGATTGGGTTTTGACTTCAACTGGAGCAGGATGATCTGTTGGAGACATGGTGCATCCTTTTTCTAATTTTTGGTCCATTAGTGGTCCTCAATTTAGAATTGTGTTGACTATTATCCTACATTCATCACATTTGTTATAACCAAGACCGGATCTGGATCCAAACCTTTTTGAGGTTTTGTAATTGGTGCTTTTAGTGGTGCGATGATTACCTTTCTTGGTGAGGAGTTCTTCTTAAGCGATCTGTTGGTAGCAGGATGTATGGTCATCTGCTTTTTGTTGATCATTTAAGTAGGTCTCCTTACTAGTTAATTCGACTCTTGTTTTATCCGATTCTTTCTTTAACCTCTTATTCTCTTTTCTTAGATCCTTGCATTCCTTTTCGAAATTTCATGATTCTTTTCAATTTCATCAAATTTAGTCATGAGATTTTGGACTAGAGTCTCTTGTATCTAATGGAAGACTAGAGGATTGTGCGATGTTAGATGTGAATGCATTAGATGAAGAACAGGAACTAGATGTTACCTCGAGTTTCATCGATTCTTTAGCCATTAAACATAGGCTTGTTTCCTCGATTATCGAACTATCACTTTTGTCTTCATCAATTCTTTGGTCATGAGGCATAGGCATGCCTTTTCATTTTAAAGTTTGTCTTCTTCATCACTATCATCTGAGTCATTGTCGGATGATTCTTCATCTTTTCAACTGCTTTGGATTACGCCTTAAGTGCCTTCTTGCCCTTTCTCTTTTCGGATGCTTTGAATTTCTTCTTTTCATCATCTTTGTCATTTTCTTGAGGACAATCGGCCTTGAAGTGACCTCTCTTATTGCGGTTTGAAGCATCTGTATTCATCATCTTTCTTCTTCATGTCTCTGTTTGAGCTTGACTTTTTGTTTGATGTTGAATTTCCCTTGAATGGCTTCTTTTTAAACACATCAAAGCGTTTAACTAATAAAGCTACATGTTCTTTTAGTTCTTGTGTCTCTTTCTTTGATGCATTCGGCAAAGTTACTTTCTTGAGGTGCGGCTAATGCGATAATTTTGTGTGTCTCTGCCGGACCACCATCTTCACCGTTCAATTCGAATTCATGAGCTTTCAATTGGGACATCGATTGTCAGTGTCGGTGCTTGCAAGATTTGTTGTTCCTCGATTCTTGATGTTATGATCTTCCATCTTTCGGTAGTCCTCTCAAGATCTTCAAGCATACTTCTTTTTGTGGATATGTGTGTCAAAGGCATTGCGATTCATTGATGATGCTTGAGAATCATTTGTCCATTTGATCAATGGATTCACCATCTTCATTTTAAAGTTCTCAAATTTACTGTTTTTACCTTGAGATAATTTGTTTTCTTTATTTGCTTGAGATCCTTCATTTATCAATGATAGTTTGTCCCACATCTCCTTTCTTTGTTTTGCGATCTTTGATTCTCATGAACATGTTCTTTGTCTAGAGTCTTTAAGATCATATCTTTTGCTACAAAGTCTAGGTTTGCTCTTCTCCTGTCATCTTTGGTCCAATCTTTCTTGGGTTTGTCTATCTCATTTCCTTGATGCGCTCACTGTGCCTACCACGGTAGTGATCATGATTGAGCCGTCATTGATTACATCCGGCATCTCCTCATGAGTTCTTTGCAAGATGAATAACATTCTTATTTTATATTCATCAAAATTATTAACATTGAAAGCAGTTACTTTTGACAAAAGTTTGAGGAATCCATCGATTGCAATTGAAGATAAAAATGGCGATGAATGAAAAACTTGATTTGAAAACTACTTTGAAAATATGTGATCTCCTTGTTACGAAATTAGATCTGAGCAGGTTACGATACTAGGAACAACTGCTCCGATACCAATTGTTGGTCCCGAGAGAGGTGAAACTATAGTCGGAGGGGGTGAATGACTATAGTGGAGTTTCAAAAACTTTTCTTGTGTTTTAAAAGCTTTTGGGCGTGGATAAGTCCGCTTCTTACTATGTTGTTTTCAAATCGGTTTAGACAATCACGGATATGTGTTATGATGTAGGCAAATTAAATAAGTCTTTGTAAAGTAAATTGCGAAAATTAAATTGACACAAGGCTTATAGTGGTTGAGGGTGGTGTAATCCCTTAATCCACTCTTCTCTGTGATGATCGGAGGAATTCACTATTGTTTTCCACAGATACAGCATATGATTGTCCTTGGCTTCCCAAGCTTCACAATCTACAAGACTATCACTCCTTGGCTGCAACGACTTGATGATTGATCTTCCTTTTCTTTGCTCGCCGAGATCAAAATCCTTCAACGGCTATCACGATTTCAACTCCTTCTCAGTTGCCTCACGATTCGATTTGCTTGATTTGATGTGAATGTGATTCACGCACTTGCTTGATCAATCTCAATTACGAATATGACTTTGTAGTTACGATATTTGAGTTGATCACTAGATGTATCCTTGTAAGTTCGGAGAGAAGGCTTTTCTAATTGTGAGTTTACGCTTTCTTTTTTTTCTCGTCGTTATTTTCTTTTTTACATCAATGCCTTCTATTTATAGCCTTGAATAGCCTTGATTTTGAAATTCCGTCCGTTGGCTATATTAATGAGGAATAATCCTTGATTTTATTCTTGATTCCCCATTAATTGTATTCTCCTTGATTTGATGATCGGATTCTTCTTTCAAATGTATAGCGAAAAAATCCGTCCTTGATTGATCCTTTAATGATTGTGCATTTAATGCATGATCTGCTGAATCTTCAATGTATATTAAATCTAATCTTGTAAGTGTCTCTTCACCGTCAGTAGAGAACGGTGGAATGAGCCTTCGACTTAGCCGTTAGTTCTTTCTTCGCCGTTTTGTTTTCTCTTTGCCGGCGATCGATTGTACTCGGCCGATTCACTTTTTTTTCTTCTTTGCTTTAGTTTGGGAGAATCTTTATACTTCACTGATCCTTGATTTGGGTGAGATCGGTGTACACCATATTGGAATATTGAGTTTCATCATAAACATAGACTTATCCAAGGTCATCACGGACTTCCTTGGTTATAAGTCGAGATCATAATCCCTTCTCTGTATCTCTGCTGGTGTGCTTGGTGGGCTTCACTCTGCCGAATGTGCATTTTTCACTTTGCCGTCCTACCAACTAGTACAATACTTGTGCGACTCAACTTATACAACATGTCGGACTCTAAGTAAAGACTTATCTGAGAGAATTCTAACTTATTTCAGGCTTGCTATAACGGCTAGTATGGCCATCATCAAAACATAATAAAATGTTCACTTCCACAAGAAGGTAATAAGCTTAATAAACATTTTCTTTTAATTATATCCGGTATGGTTAAACATTTTGTTATTGTTAATTCAAATGAAATATACATTGTTTGCAGAGCCGTGTTATAGGATATCTGGCTGCAAAGGAAGTTGATAGGGAGTTGATGCTAGATAGGCGCATCCTTGATGCGGAGATTAATGAGCCGCCACTTGTGATCAGTCGGCATGTACCAATTGCACGGCCACCTCCTAGACATCCATCTACTACACAGCAGCCACGCTCTACTACACAACAGTCAGCCTCTACTTCACATACCTCTACTTCACAACAGTCCTCATTCACGACGTGTGCCGCCTGGTTCTTACCTTTGAGATGCTACAGCGGAAGAAGATGAATCTGATGAAGAAAATGAAGTTCTTTGGGCTTTATAGAATTTGTGAAGAGAAGGATAGATAATGGGCTGAATGACATTCAGGAGGAAATTCGCCGGTAGAATGACGAGAACCGGCAAGTACTTGGAGATGTTATACAGCGGCAGAATGAGCATGGGGCGATACTTCTTGAACTTAAGGGGTTGATGCAAACGCTGTCATCCAGAGATCAGGTAAAAAATTATTTCATTGTCAATTTCTTTATGCGATAAATTTAGTTCTATGTATTATGATACTAACCGGGCAACATCTTTTCAGTCTACCCCTCATCGGCCTTTACCTCCTCCACCTCCTCCACATGATACTGACCGGGCCACATCTTCTCAGTTTGCCCCTAATAGGTCTACAGGGGTCATCATCTTGATCGGCGTCTTGATCGATCTACACTGATCGACATACTCATCGACCTCCACCGGTCACCATACGCATCAGCATACTCATCCATCGCCTACCCCATCCGACAACCCGATGATGATGTTCGGGTATGATAAAATTCTTGAAGGAGTTTCCCAACCCGGGCAAGAGGAGTGCAGCTGGAGGGAGTTCGGAAGGAGGAGTCGAGAAGGATTTAAATCGACGATTTATTCGTGGAGGATCTTTATATGGAGACTACGTTTGATTTGGGTAAGCATTATGTTATTTATATCTAATTATTGTTTAGTAGGTTTATTTATATTGAATTTGGTATTATTAACATAGATATTGTTTGTTATCGTGAATTGATGAGAGTGCCTATTTTGAGTCCGAGAGTGAAGAAAATGATGCAGATGATGATGCATGTGCAGGTAACCAAAATCCCCATTTTCAGACGACGCTTCCAAACTGGGTATTTTCACATGGTTGTTATTATGTGGTGAGATATTTAAAATATTTTTAGTTGTTTTCTTGTTTTATCTTTTTTCCCCATTTTGAAACAGTATTTAAATTTGTTTGTGATTTGTAGAATATTCCAAAGGCATTTGCTAAAACAAACGAAATGTTGCGGAACAAGACCGTGGAACTGTGAATTGCCACATGGGAATCATAGCCTGCTAGAATTGTCTATATGGTAAATCAAAAAGTTCATTTAAGCGGGTTGAATGATTTCATTACGGACAATGATCTAAATGCGGGAGATGAATGCAGCTTTGAAGTCATTGATCAACCTATAGAAAATCACGTCGTGTTTAATGTGGTGATTACTAAATATTGAAGATCATTTATTTAGGCGTCATCCTATCGTATTTAATGATCACCCTTAGTTCATTTAAGCGTCATCTTATTGTTATCTCAATGTATCATTACTCTGTGTTTTTATATTTGTAAGCCCTGTATGTAAGCCAACGTATCATTACTCTTTTTTTGTGTGTAAGCCCCGTAATAATTACTGTTAGTTTTACAGAGGTAGTGTAATACAAGATAAACTTGATTCCGATTAATAACTGAATACAATCATTACTACAATCCATTAATAAAATACTACAATCCATTAATACGTTACACAATAACGATCCATTCTAATATCACCATAACAAAAACAATGACTTCCTACCGGTATTGCGTGCAACTGGCTCTGTTATGTCCTGGATGTTTGCAGTTACTACATACATTCTGATGGCCTGGATGTTCCCATTCAGAAGGGATTCTAGTGGTATTAATTCTACCTCTTCTTGGAGCTCCACGGCATCGGCGCATATCTCATATTAGGCACTCCAACTTTCATGTTTCTTACCGCCTCCGAACATCCCAATCCTCCTGTTAGGAACCGGATATATGCTACCCATGTAAATCTCCTTGAAACATTCACCTCTATAATACCATGAAACGAGTTCGGGTGGACTAATTAACGTGTTGTTGCGGTTGTTATAGCATGCGTACATGGTATTTCCATTTTCTCAAAATAACCACAATAACACTTCCTCTCTCGTAGATTTACCACCCCATGAAGCAAGTTACTTCCATGAACCTCAAACTCATCGGGGTTAATAGGATTAACCCTGAACTTCCTTCTAACAGTAATATTCGAAGCCACTATTGTATTGATCTTCAGTGCTAACACAGTCGCACAATCAAGTGCCTTCTGTCGTCTATCATTATACCATCTCTGCAGTGTAGCTCTAATAAATTCCAAGAGGCTAGGAACGGGCCAACGACGAGCTTCTCTAATCGCACAATTGAAACTTTCAGCCTAATTGCTTGTCATTAAGGCGTATCTCTTCCCAGGAAATTTGGCACGCGCCCACCGTTCAACACCTATTTCTTCTAGTTTTAGATATGCGCCAAGACATTGTGCCTTGATCAGGGCGTACTTTCGGAGAAATTCGGCCTCCGAGAATGCATAGGCTGCTTGATAGAATGGGTCTTCACAAAACCGTAATCCTTCCATTTTTTTGTTAGATTGCCCTTTAAATGATGATAGCAAACACCGTGATATGCATTAAGGAATACCTGACCAACCGCATTTCTAATAGCCTTGTGTCTGTCATATATAAAGCTCAAATTTTCAGCATGGATACCTCCAATGGCCTCCCTCAATTGTCTCATGAAATACCTCCTTGAATCGTTGCATTCTTTTTCAACAATACCGAAGGCTACAGGGAATAGGTGGTCACCGGCATCTACAGCAACAGCAATAAATAGTTTCCCTGAGAAACGGGTTTTTAGATGAGTGGCGTCCACACACAAAATAGGTCGACAATACTAGAACCCACGGCGACTTGCTCCTAAAGCCATGAAACAACTACCGAACCTTCCCAGACTATCAAGCTGAAAGTCAACATAGGTCCCTTCATTGGCCTCACTGTTGGAAAGGTGTCTTAAACCCAATCGGGTTGGACCAGATCCGACCGGGTCGGGTCATTTACAGTCTATTTAGTTCATGTAATAACTTTATTATGATTAATAAAAGCGCTTATGTTATTATATATTGTTTATCTTCATATTGTTTGTTGTATATATATAGTAACGTCCCTAGTATCGATCTGTGATAGAGAAACCATGATAGTGATTATGGTCGATGAGATCTCTAATCACTATAACAAGGTTGGTACTTAAATGTCTCTAGTCTTACATATTATCAAATGGGACATTGATAGTACAATCAGACTAGCACATATTGGATGTCTTTTATCTTTTAGAAGATAGGGATAGATCTCGTCTATCGAAGTGTAGGGACACTTGGACTGTACGTGGACGTGTATTAGAGAATGCGACGTTAGGTCGACCCACTTACATTAAGTGTCACACTATGTGGCGGTTGTGTAATTATCCTTTTGTGAGTCTTCATCGCCTCACGGTGTGGATTGTCATGCTTTGACACTATTGAGATTTCTCCTAACCACGGGGCGATCATGCGGTAGTGATTGGGTATGATATTGAAGCATGCGGAGTATACATGATTGGTCGTCCGGGAATCGCGTATCCTATGATTGGGATCGAATATCCGAAATGGCCTTCTTATAAGGAATGTCTAGCTCTCGAGAATTTCTGCAAAGTGGGAGTAAATGTGTTATTCCGAGAGAGCATGATATCCAGATTATAAGATACGATCGTTAATGTATTGGGACTCGAGATACGATCGTATGGATATTATTATAGCGATAGGATTGTAAGTTACACGATAACGCTTCATGAAAGGTAGTAGTCATTGCTTTTGACTCTTCCGATGATTGGGTCACGGTGTGTTGCTAGACGCTATCCCGTGATCGTTAGGAATGAAGGGCATTTTAGTAAATTGCACTTTGTGTCTACGGCCAACATATTCGAAGCCTATCGGGTCACACATATGAACATCGAGTCGGATTAAAATGCGGTTATAGTTGATAACCAAATAAGGAAAGTTTATCTCTAGACTATAAAGATTATAGTGGTAAATTAATATGGTGGTATTTATTTATTATGAATAAATAAAATACAAGATATTAATTATTTATAAATTAGATTAATTAAAGAATATTCCGGAAGCCAATTTATTGGCATATGGGGCGCCACTTTTAAATGTATAAGATACACGTGGATTGTGCACTTTAATTAATAAGATTGCCATAATATTAATATAAGATATTAATTGATTTTGAAAAATATATTTATGGTAATAAGATAATTATAATCAATATATGATATTGGCAAAATAAATTATAATTAAAGAGATAAATCAATCTAGTTGATTTTCCTTATTTTATTGGAAAAGGTTTTCTTCTCCTACACACACACCATTAGAAATACCTTCTACTATATATAGGAGCTGGGTGTCAAGCTCTTTTGTACATCACAATTGCAAGAGTTCATAATTCTTGTGTAAAATAGAGAGCCTTCCATAGTGAGTTTGTGAGGGAAGAAAAGGTCCGGTCTAGCGGCGGAGTTTTTCCGATAGCAATCAAGGAGGATTCGGCGGGGTTCGTGTGGATTAGCGATAGAGGCCGGACGCGTGGGCGGCTTGCGCGTTGAACTACTCTCCGTTGGCGGTCAAAGCGACGATCTTATAGATCATCTGAGGTATAACCGTCAAACTACTTAACGTGTTTATTGCATTAAACGAAGAACGATCTAGAACATGACTACTTGAAGGTTGATTTGAAAGATTATGACTTGGTCCATTGGTTGATCTCAAATCGTTGGTCGAAGCTTCACCAAGCCTTTGTGTAGGAACATGGTTTTCAAACCCACTACATCCATATTGTTGCTCGAATGGATTAAAATTTGGATCTGTAGCAAGTTCTTGTACCGGAGAAGGAAAATTACCAAGACTATAATCCGAAATTATTGTTATCATCCGGGGCATTGCAATCTTGATTTAAATCAATGCCATCATCCTCAAATATCGGTTCATTGTTTGCCTCCACTGGTGTAGCATTCACGCAAAAAATTACATTTTTACTGTCAGAGGCTGCTTCGATGTAACCATTTAGTGTCTCGTCGTCTAAGATATCATCAGGTGGTATATTCCCTACACTACCATAAGTAAACAAAACTTTTACGCCGAGCTTTGAATGAGACCGATCAATACCAAGCCTCATATGCAATTTATCCACAGAACGCATTCAATCTTATGTTCTTTCGGACAAATAATGAGACAATGATCCATTTACATGATTCCACCGGTTATAGAGAGGATCGTGCGTAAATTCTCCGTTGAGCGAGACAACAATCATAGTGTTGCGATTATCTCTGTTTTTTTTTTTTTAAATAATCCAAGTCATTATTAACTCATTCAATATCCACTTAGATAACAACTTAAAATGCATTATAGACATTCAATATAGTAATTCGAAACCCTACCTAAGCAAATTTATCACAAATAGAAAACAAAACATACTTACTAATTAAACTTTATACTAAACCCTACTAATTAAACCCCAACAAGGAAACAATACCAAAGTTTACTACAATCGAACAATACCAAAGACTTAAAGACACTACTTAGATGTATAAACATTACATAAACAACCTACTTAAAACACACATTTCAGGTTAAATACATATCATTACTACAATATAATAAAACATAATCACTACTTAAAACACACATTTCGATAAATACATATCATTACTACAATATAAATAACATAATCACTACTTAAAACACACATTTCGGTTAAATACATATCATTACTTACACTAAACCCTAGTAATTAAACCTAAACAATAACACTAACAAAAGACTTAAACACACTACTTAGATGTATAAACATTACATAAACAACCTACTAAAAACACACAGTTCGTTTAAGTACATCTCATTGCTAGCATTAATAACATAATCACATTGAGCACTTGAAGTAAGACAAATTACATAGCAAAAACTTACATATTTGAGCACTTGAATGATGAAGAAATGGACTTGAATGATGAAGAAAAGGTTAGAAAATTTATATTAACTTGAAAGACTCTGAAGGAATGAGAAAAATAGTCCGTTAATGTGGTGTATATTGAACAAGTACCTTACAACAACATTAATTGCCATCTACCACTTCCAAACATAGATAATAGATATTTAAACGTTAGAAACGATGCGTTTAAGCGTGAAAAATGCGTTTTAACCTACATTTAAGCGTGAGAATTACACATTTATTGTAACTTCCTAATTATTGAAATACCTAACGTTTAAGCGTAGGTTCCTTCGTTTAAATTTAAGGAACCTCGTTTACAGCTATGATTTGTGGCAGAAGAATATGTGAATTCCTCACGTTTAAACGTAAGGATCCTCACGTTTAAACGTAAGGAACCCTACGTTTACCTGAATTTCCATGTCAGAAAAGGCACGATCTGATTTTCAAGTGTCAGGACTGACACAACCTCATTTTCCAATTTCTGCATTTCTTGAAACAAAAAAACAAAAGTGATTTAATCACTATGTCTTATAGTGGAGGTTGACTGACTTATAAGATTTTTTTTTCTCTGAATATTTCATTGTAAAGGCCATTTTTTGTAACACAATATATACCGATTTGCAACACTAGGTTCTGTAAATTTTAACCTAATTAGCAAACTCAACCGTACAATGCAACAATCACAGTTTTCACTGCCAAAAACTCATCTTTTTCTTTTCATTGTGTTATCCATCTCTATATTTTCATACGATGCAAAGTCACGAAATATGGAAGTTGATGAACCTTCAATTATGCTTAAAGTTAAGCAAATCTTATCAGACACTTTATGGCCTAACACAAATTACGTGATTTAAATGATAAAATTAACTACGCAAATTAACATGCTTATTGCTTAAGCTCGAAGCTCGCTCTGATACCAGTGTTAGGAAATCTACGCGGGAACGCAGCGGAATTTAAAATTTATTTCTTTTTAACCAGGATCGATTTCGTTTAAGCAATAAACAAATAAGCTAGTAGACGGTGGTTACCTTGGTTGATCTAAAAGATCGACGCTTTGACCGTCTAAGGAGAGTAGCGATGCACCGAGCCGCCCAAGCGTTCGGCCTCTACCGGTGATCCACACGAACAGCCCGCCGGAATCCCATCATGGATTGCTACTAGAAAAATCTGGTTGCTAGACCGGCCTTTTCTCTCTCTAATCTCTCTCTAAGAAGTTCTCTATTTTTCACAAGAACTATTAGCTCTTGGAATTGTGATGTACAAAAGAGCTAGCAAAGCCTCCCTATTTATAAGGTGATCTGCGCCCCATATGATCCGAATCTGATTGGGAGAAGCTTCCTAGTAGATTGGGGAGAAAGAAAATATTTTTCTAATAAAATAAGGAAAATCCTTTTGACTGGTTTATCTCATTTAATATTCAATATCTTATATTAAATATTTTTCCTAAGACATGTATTGACAATATCTTAAATTGAATATATCTTTATCTTATTACCATAAATATATTTTCCAAAAAATCAATTAATATATAATATTAATATTATGATAATCTTATTAATTAAATTGCACAACTCAAATGCATCCAATACACTTTGAAAGTGGCGCATTTTCCATCTTCCCACTAATTTGAATGTGGCGCATCTTCCCACTAATTTGGGAATTGATGTTTTTTTAATTAATATAATATTATGATTAATTAATTTACAAAATACATGTATATCATATATATACATATTTCGAAATTTATGTATCAATATACATATTTAATTAGTCAACATAATTAATATCTTGTATTATATTTATTTATAATAAATAAATACCATCATATTAATTTACCACTATAACCTTTATAGTATGAGATATATTCTTTCCTTATTTGGTTATCAACTATAACCACATTTTAATCCGACTTGATGTTCATATGTGTGTGACCCGATAGGCTTCCGAATATGTTGGCCGTAGACACAGAGTGCAAATTACAAAAATACTCTTCATACACAACAATCACGGGATAGCGTCTAGCAACACACCGTGACCCTCAATCATCGGAAGAGTCAAATGCAATGACTACTACCTTTCATGTGAACGGTTACCGTGTAAATAGAATCATATCGCTGTAATAATATCCATACGGTCGTAAGTCGAGTGTCAAACATCAACGACCATATATTATAATCTGGATATTATGCTCTCTCGAAATAACTAATTTACTCCCACTTTGTAAAGATTCACGAGAGTACGAAATTCCTTATAAGAAGGTCCTTTCAGATATTCACCCTTACTGATAGGGTATGCGATTCCCAGGCGACCAAACATGTATACTCCGCATGCTTCAATGTCACACACAATCACTACCACATGATCGCCCTATGGCTAGGGGAAACCTCAATAGTGTCAAAGCATGACAATCCACACCGTGATGTAATAAAGACTACGGTCCCAAGGATAATTACACAACCGCCACATAATGTGACACTTAACAGTGTAAGTGGGTCAGTCTAGCGCACGCATTCTCTAATACACGTCCACGTACCGTCCAAGTGTCTCTACACATCGATAGATGAGATCTATCCCTTCCTTAAAGACAGAAGACATCTAATAAGTGCTAGCATGTTCGTACTATCAATGCCCTGTTTAATAGTACATCAGCCTAGAGACATTTAAGTATCAAACTTATTAAAGTGATTAGATATCTCATCAACCATAATTGCCTATCATGGTTTCTCTATCACAGTTTTATACTAAGGACGTTATCATATAACAACTCATAATTGGTTCTTTAAAAGAACAAATATATGACAACAGAAAAGCCATTTAATATATGTATAAACATAAAGAAATAGTAGAAACGATCCGACCCAGTCGATCCGGTCCAACCCGATTAGGTTTAGGACACTATTTCAACATAAATTTTTTGGTTGCTTAGTTTTTTCATGCACACTTAAGCAGTATAAGACCAAATTTGACTCAAGATGTAGGACTTGTGTCTATCTTGGAAATTCAAATACATCCAAGGGTGCTATTCTCTTAGATATTACCAACATATCTTAGTTGCTAGAAATACTCAACTCCATGAAACTTATTTTCCTCTTTTTCAACAGGTGTTAAGAAAGCCTAGATATCTTGCTGACATGCTTGTTCATTTACCAGTAATGGACAATTTTGATGACCTGCTGAATAAATCAACAGACCAACCACCAATGGGATCAACAGTAGCTGACACATCCAATGAAAGGCATGCACCAGTAAATCAGGCTCCTGAACCCACACAACTAAGTGTTAGGAAATCTACGCGGGAACATAGCGGAATTCAAAATTTTATTTTCTTTAACCAGGATCGACTTCGTTTAAGCAATAAACAAATAAGCTAGTAGACGGTGGTTACCTTGCTTGATCTAAAAGGTCGACGCTTTGACTGTCTAAGGAGAGTAGTGGTGCACGGAGCCATCCAAGCGTTCGGCCTCTACCAGTGATCCACACGAACAGCCCGCCGGAATACCATCATGGATTGTTACCAGAAAAACTCGGTTGCTAGACCGACATTTTCTCTCTCTAAAATATCTCTCTAAGAAGCTCTCTATTTTTCACAAAAACTATTAGCTCTTGGAATTGTGATGTACAAAAGAGCTAGCCAAGCCGCCATTAAATAGGGTGACATGCGCCCCATGCACTTCCCAATCTGATTGGGATTAGCTTCTAGTAGATTGATGAGAAAGAAAACATTTTCTAATAAAATAAGGAAAATACCTTTGATTGATTTATCTCATTTAATATTCAATATCTTATATTAAATATATTTCCAAGATATATATTGACAATATCATATATTGAATATATCTTTATCTTATTACCATAAATCTATCTTTCCAAAAAATCAATTAATATCTAATCTTAATATATGGTAATCTTATTAATTAAAATGCACAAACCAAATGTATCCTATACATTTGAATATGGCGTCCATTTTCCTCACTAATTTGGGAATTGCGATTTTCTTTAATTAATATAATACTATGATTAATTAATTCACAAAAACATGTATATCATATATATATATATATATATATATATATATATATATATATATATATATATATATATATATATATATATATATATTTTCAAATATATGTATCAATATACATATTTAATTAATCAACTTAATTAATATATTGTATTTAATTTATTCACAATAAATAAATACCACCATATTAATTTACCACTATAACCTCTTTAGTCGTGAGATAAATTCCTTTCTTATTTGGTTATCAACTATAACCACATTTTAATCGACTTGATGTTCATATGTGTGTGACCCGATAGGCTTCGAATATGTTGGCCGTAGACACAAAGTGCAAATTACAAAATGCCCTTTATACCTAACGATCACGGGATAACGTCTAACAACACACTGTGACCCCCAATCATCGGAAGAGTCAAATGCAATGACTACTACCTTTCATGTGAAACAGTTATAGTGTAAATATAATCCTATCGCTATAATAATATCCACACGGTCGTACATCGAGGGTCAAATATCAACAACCGTATCTTATAATCCCCGGATATCATGCTCTCTCAAAACAACTCATTTCCTTCCACTTTGCAAAGATTCATGAGAGTAAGACATTCATTATAAGAAGGTCCTTTCGGATATTCACCCTGCTAATAGGTACATACTCTCTGGGCGACCAAACATGTATACTCCGCGTGCTTCAAGATCACACCCAATCACTACCGCATGATCTCCCTATGGCTATGGGAAACCTTAATAGCATCAAAGCATGACAATCCACACCGTGATGCCATGTAGACTCCGGTCATAAGGATATTACACAACCAAGACATAGTGTGACACTTAACGATGTAAGTGGGTCGATCCCAACATACGCATTCTCTAATACACGTCCCACGTCATGTCCAAGTCAAGTGTCTACACTTCGATGAGACGAGATCTATCCTTGCCCTTAAAGACAGAAGACATCTAATACATGCTAGCCTTGCTCGCATTACTATCAATGCCCGGTTTAATAGTACATCGGCTAGAGACATTTAAGTATCAAACTTATTAAAGCGATTAGAGATCTCATCAACCATAATTGCTTATCATGGTTTCTCTATCACAGTTTAATACTAAGGACGTTATCATATAACAATTCATAATTGGTTCTTTAAAGGAACAAATATATGACAACAGAAAAGCCATTCAATATATGTATAAACATAAAGAAATTGTAGAAATGATCCGAACCGGTCGGATCCAGTCCAACCCGATTGGGTTTAGGACACTATTTCAACACTAAGAAGGTCCACAAGAACACGGAAATCACCAACCTTTTATCAAGGGGGTGCCCATATTGTTCAGCAGACTCCACATCTACTGAGTGCAGTCATGAGTCTGGATAACTTCTCAGCAGACTATGCAAGATTTATTAATGCCATTGATGCTAATAAAGAGCCTAAGACCTACAATCAAGCTATCAAGCATGATTAATGGATGAATGCTATGAACAAAGAAATTGAAGCCTTGCAAAAGACTCATACATGGGAGATAGTTGATTTGCCCCCAGGAAAGAAACCCATAAGGTGCAAATGGGTGTACAGAATCAAACACAATCCTGATGGACTAGTACAGAGATACAAAGCTAGACTAGTAGCAAAAGGCTACACTCAGACATATGGGATTGATTATCAAGAAACCTTTTCCCCAGATGTCAAAATCACCACTTATCGAGAACCTTACTTGCAAAGATCATCCAATAATTGGCATCTACATCAACTAGATGTCAACACCGCTTTCTACATGGAGATCTACATGAAGAAGTATACATGCAGTTACCCCCAGGTTTTGCAACAACTAAACCAAACCAAGTTTGCAAACTTACCGAATCATTATATGGCCTCAAACAAGCCAGCAGACAATGGATTTGCAAATTGACCCGAATCATTGGAGGCTCAAGGATTCATTCAATCTAAACATGACCACGATCTATTCACAAAAGGGTCAGGACAGTCATTTATTGCCTTATTGGTATATGTAGATGACTTCACAATTGCTAGCCCTAGTAAAATGTTAATTAAACAAGTTAAGGATGTTTTACATCAGCAGTTCACCATCAAAGATCTTAGAAATTTGAGAAATTGCCTAGGGATTGAGGCTGCTAGATGTCAAAAAGGCATATCCATTTCACAAAGAAAATACACACTTAACCTCCTTAAAAAATATGAAATTTTGGGAGCCAAACCTGCTAAGACACCTATGGAGTCTAAGCAGACTCTACAACATGCTGATTCACCACTTTTAGAAGATAACACTTCATACAGATCCCTAGTAGGTAAATTGATTTACCACACTTTCACCAGACCAGACATTGCCTTTGCAGTACAACAACTAAGTCAATTTCTGGACACTCCTACTGAAAATCATATGAAGGCAGCTTATAGACTATTGAGGTATTGGAAGACCAACCATGGTCAAAGAATATTTTTCCCAGCAGACAACACTCTTGCACTTAAAGGTTTTACAGATAGTGATTGGGCTGGTTGTCCTGAAACAAGAAGATCAGTATCAAGTTATATGATGTTCCTAGGAGATGCTCCAATCTCCTGGAAGGCAAAGAAATAAACAACAATTTCTAGAAGCTCATCGGAGGGTTTGTCTGCAGGCCATGGCAATTGCAATTTGTGAAATCCAAAGGTGGTGATTTACATACTACAAGATTTACAGTTTCAGCCGATTTGCACGATGTGTTGTTTTATGACAATGCCATGCCATGCACATTGCTCATAATCCTATCTTTCATAAAAGAATAAAACACATTGAAATTGACGGCCATGTTGTGAGAGACAAAGTGAAATAAGGACTTATCAAAATTCTTCCAGTCAATACTAAAGAACAAATAGCTGACATCCTCACCAATGCCTTGGATGCACCTATTTTCTCTTATCTACTAGACAAATTAGGAATTTCAATGATTTTCCAGAATTCATGTAGCTGATGGGAATGCTGAGTGCAAGCTGTTCATGTACCACTCTCAGCTTGAGGGGGTGTTACAGTATAAAAGCCGATAGGAATGCTGAGTGTACTTTGTTGATCATGTGATGAGATCAACAGCCTGCTGACAGTGTAAAGACTCAGCAGCCTGCTGATTAGTTTAATATAGTGCAATGTAGAAAACGGTTATTCTGTTGTAATCTGTTATAACCATTTGTAACTTGCTTCTAATTGATTCATGAGCAGTATGAAGCTATAAATACCCCATGATCAACCATATTGTAAACCCAACTTGTAACTTTTACTTGATCCATAATAATTCTGCATTTTATTTTGTGTTTGTAATTCTACAAACTTCATCAAATACCCCAAATCATCCCTAAAGTCTTTCATTTCCTTAAAACAAAAGAAAGAGGCAAAAGAGAGGAGGAGAGAAAGGGAAAGAGGGAGACCGAATCTTCATCTTTTGATCAATCCAACCGTTGAAATAATAGATGAATCACACAACCACAATCAGAATGTGGTGGTGATCGATCATCAAAGTTTCACGACGATCGGAAAAGGTGCGTTTTTATGGGTTTTTTAGATCTTGAGAAACCAAAGGTGATTTGGACCTAAAATTTGCAATTGTTTGGCTTATACTGATTATGAGTTTTAGATAATCATTTTCTAATTTTAGATCATTCTTTTAGGTTTCTTTCTTCAAAAATCAAAGTTGGAGTTTTTAGAGCTTTTGGCTTTCTGGTAAAATTTTAGGTAAGGGGGTGTTCTCATCAATTTGGGAGTTTTTTTGTTTGAGTTTTGTTGCATATATAATGTTATATTGCTGCAGGTTAAGTGTTGTATCGATTTGGTATGATATGAGTTGATTTTGGATGAATTTGGGGTGAAAATCAAAGCAGGAATTTGACTTGTAGATCTGCGCAAATCTGCAAGTGGTGGGCGCCATCTTCAAGGGGTGGGCGCTACAATGATGAACACTCAAATCTGGATTTCAGGATGTTCTTTGACGAACACCATTGTCTTGATGGCGAGCGCCGGTAAGTGGCAAACATTAGGGTGGTGAGCTCCACTACATAGGTGGCGGACGTCGAGGCAAAACAATAAGCTCCGAGGATTCTTGAGCGTGGGTGGCAAATGCCATTTTATTGGTAGTGGGCGCCACGATTGCTAAAGGAACCCCGAATGATCCTGAAGCATGAATAATTCTTATGTTTATTATGTGGCTTGAATGTGTACTTATTTGGAACTAATTACTTGATATATGACAAAGCTAAGAGTTCGGTTTACGTGTATTTGGCTCAGCACCTTGTGGAGACCCTCTACGGAGATATACTTAGGATCACTTGAAGCCTTATTTCTTAGCCTTGTGGGTATTGGATTAGGATCCAATATTTCTGCGCTATGTGCTAGGGCGGTTTAGGGTCTAGTGGTTCATAAGATGACTTTTATGTGAATGAATGTAAGTGGATAGTTAACATTGTAAATACATACTTGAGTTTCTAAAAGATTAAGCATACTTAGTCTTTGGTGATGCACGTTCATTTTCGCGGCCGGAGATTTGGCGCCCCATGTTCGGGTAGACTCGGTGCCTTGAACTCCACTTGGGACAAGTTGCCCCGAGTTTGAATGTGCCGTGTGCGATCTTATGCATGCTAAGTGTCCTTGGGCGTTTATGCAACTCATCTCTTTCATTGGTTGAGTTTGCTTGTTGGACTAGTAGATGTGAGTGTGTTTTTATAACATACTTGGTAGAATCTGCATGAGAATATTATGTAAATATTGTTGTTGTTCCATATTGATGCTTCAACCCAGGTGAGTGCGTTTGTACTTACCTTTTTATTCTCAAGTTTCCCCACCTTTGAGAAGGTGGTGTGGTGTGGTGTAGTTTGAGTTCAAGATCACTAATGAGTGATTTTTCAAAGATGTTGTTGTTGAAGCTTAGCTTTATCTTTAATCTCTTGTAATAATGGTATAAAATCTTCATTATCTTTGAAATAGTTGAGACAATAGTATGTTCGATTGTGATGATGATTTAAAATATACCCATTTATGTCATCAATTATAACCTTAAATCGGAGTTAATTATATATATTTCATATTTAATCACGTGTTTATATTTATTATTTAATGATAAGTGATTATTAATATGATAATTGGTGTTTAGCTATTTTTATTATAAAAGAGCAATTAATTGTGTGATAAATGCTGATTTTGCAGATCATGATAAATCGGAAGATAATTATCATACAATCGGAGATCTCAAGATAAAAGAGAAGAAAATCGGAGCATTAAAGAAAAAGATAAATCGAGATCGGTTCAAAAGCATGGAGTGGGGAACAAGTCGAGACGAACCGAGTGTGAAAGCGCGTAAAGAGGAGGCTCGGTCGACCGAGCCATGCCATTCGATCGACCGAGCGTGTAGGTTCGGTCACCCGAGCTAATGTGATAAATGCATGTCAATCTTACGGATTCTCCCTATGTCGGCTACAACTCCTATATAAGCAGACTCTTCTGCGGAATTGAGAAGACACACCACTACAACACAAAACAATTCATACAATTTTAGCTTTTAAGTCTTTAGTTTTATTTTCTTTATGTTCGTTCATTGTGGATTAAATCGGATTCTCCGATTAGGAGCGCATTAAAGAGTGGGAGTCACTCTCGTCTTGAGGTATGACTATTCAATTATGCAATCTTTATTCGTAGATCTGTTATATTTTATTATGGAGTAATTTTATTTGTATTGATTGCGTGATGTAGATTTATTTATGAACCCATGTGTTTAGGTTAGAAACGTTAAAAGTAGTCATGATTTGTTCCGACACGAAGCGTGTTCGGTCGACTAGAAACGTGTCACTCGGTCGCCGAGTCTTTGTCGTTCGATCGACCGAGCCTGGCAATATGTAGGGCAATATTATGATCGGCCCGACTCGTCGATTCTCACGAATTGGAATTAAAGCGAGTAATTAAACTGATCAACTTAGTTATTCGTCATCATAATTTAACATGAAACCTAAAAGTGATTGTTACTTAGGATATAGATTGAATCGGCATCTAAAAATCCTTACCCTAGGAATGTTGCTTAGATGAGGTTACGGTTTATACCGGCATCCCTAGTCTCGTAATTGTGTCAGAAGTTATATGAGATGGAGGCATTAAAAAGCGAAGTCACGTAATGGAGGCACGATGGTTTAGAGGGCCTAAGTGGAGCTAAATCTACCTTGGGGATGACTCCGTAGTCATAATAATTAATCTTTAACGTTTGTTTTGTCTAAATTATCATCCTAATTCACATGGGGAGTTAAAATCTACTAGCGTAATCAATACTATTTGTTTAGATAATATCAACCGTATTATCCGTGTTTTAGTAGTCTTTTCGTTTGTCTTTGTGGTCTTTTGTGTCTCGTGGTTGTCACTATTTTATTTTACGCATTTAGTTGGTGCGTAGACCGCCACTTTCAATTTAGTTCTAATAGGATAAAGTTGTGTTTTATTTGTGCCGAGTCTCTGTGGGATCGAAGCCTCGACTCTATCGACTATACTACAATTGAACTGGTTCTCTTGCTAGTGTGTTAGTAGGCATCGAGTTAATAATTTAACTTGACCACATCATCAAGTTTTTGGCGCCGTTGCCGGGACTCGAGTCATTAAATTAAGATATAGCTTATTTTGTTAGAAGCTGGATTAGTGAATATTACGTGAATAAGAGTCCGTATATTAAGCAGATGTCATAAATAATAATAATAAATATAAAAAAAAGCATTGATCGACCGAACCACGGCTCTCGATCGACCGAATTTGTTTTCTTTTACTTTTTTTACGTGTGACAGTTTTACAATATTTTGCTTCATTTTATTTACTTTTCTTTTCTCAAACTTATTTGAGGCTGTTTTAGTTAGTTAGTTAAAGGCTGGCCTTTCTTTAGTGATTAATTGTTTTATTGTTGTTTATTATTTTATAGTGCGCTACTCGGAAATCGAAGGAACCGCTTGAGCCTTATAATCCCGAGATAGAAATTTGCGAAGGAATAGGAAGTTAGCTAGGGAGCGGCTAAGCAAGGAGAAGAGGATCCAAATCTTGAGGAAGCGAGCAAGGAGTGGAAGAAGGACATACAACCGATCATTACGAGCATTACGAATGCGAAAGCGAAATGGAAGGCAATCCGGTCAATCCAAACCGGTACCTAATCACATTATTAATCTGTTATCAATAATGTCAATAATGTGAATGCAAATGCTAATAATGAGAACCAAGCCCTAGTTCAAGGAAGCGGCGCACTTTGCAAAGTTATGCAACGCCCACTTTATTGAACAATTCATTCACACTATCGTAGCACCATTGAAGATCTTTGCGAAGTCTATCACCACTAGGCCTAATGTAATTCAAATGGTGACCAATTATTCTACTTTTCATGGAGTCCAAAACGAGGATCACGGTGTTCACGTGAAGAATTTCTTGGAAATCGTTAGTCTTGTGAACAGAATTAATCCCGGAGGGTAACATTACGTCTTAAGCTTTTCCTTTCACTTTGAAAGATAAAGCTAAGCAATGGCTTCTCTCTTTAGAGGCTGGATCTATTACTACTTGGGAACAAGCTATTGCAAAAGTTCATGAATAAGTATTTTCCCTTAGGAAAAACTTTTAAGTTACGCCAAGACATCCTAGGATTTAAGCAACAACACAGGGGAGAGTTTTGATCAAGCTTGGGAGCGTTTCAAGGAAGCTATGAGAAGTGTCCTCATCATGACATATCTCTACGGCTTTTAATGCAAACTTTTACCATGGGTTGAGAGGCGAGAAAATTAGAGTAGACGCCTCCGACAATGGAGCATTTGTTCTTATCTCTGAGGAGGCCTGAGGAAGATGGAGCAAATAGCGATGAATAGCCAATGGGAGGCAATGACATAGCTACTATGAAGATGGCGATATATTCGATGATAGTGCATCTGCCAAAATCTTAGAACAACTTTACATTATCAATGATAAGGTAGATGGGATGCAGAGAGGATGACAAGAGTAGAAAGGGAGCTTTGGAATCGGTAGCACCTCGAGGTGAGAATCTTTGAGTCTTGAAGAAGCCAATTATGTCGGAGGAGGATCTGAGACCTAATCATAACCATCTGGATTCCAATATAGTGACATAAATGCGAGGAGAAAGGCCTAAACCACCTACCCTTATGTACCCACAATGGACTAAAACTTTTGGTTGGGAAGGCTGCGATAGAAAAAGCCCGAGTAATGTCGTCAGCGATAGTATGGGACAACTTTCAAAATCTATGGCTGAGTTAGCCACTAACTTTAGTAATATTGTCGAAGAGGCAGATGCCAAGGTAACCAACCGGAAGCTCTAGTCAAAATCTCACGCACCGGTAGGACAACTAGTTTGGCAAGTCTCAACTAGACCTCTGGAGGGTTGCCAAGCAACAACGAGAAGAACCTAAGGGATTTGAATGAGATCATGACAAGAAGTGGAAAGAAGTAACTCCACCATCCACAAGAGAGAAAGTCACAAGAGAATAAGGATGGTGAGCCAAGCAATGGGACTAATACTTCCGAATCTTTTCTGAGCAAGAACATATAAAGAACCTGCTTTATTACTAGAGTTGAACTTTACGATAACAAGTATCAATTTTCAGCGATGTCAGACCTTCAACTCTACCTTATCCTCCACCAAAGCCGAAGCCTAAGTTTGATAATAAGAGGTATAAGAGTTAGTGGATATGTTTAGTAAGTTACAAATCAATATACCCACTAGTTGAAGCCTTATTTGAAATGCTGAGTACACCAAGTTTTTAAAAAGCGCCCGTCTCACTAAAAGGAACTTAGATTTAGAGACCATATGCCTTAATGAGAGTGCTCGAGCCATTCTTCAACATAAGTTACCCCAAAATGCAAAGATCCAGGAAGTTTTCTCATTCCTGCACCATAGGTAACGTGATGTCTAAACAAAGCTTTGTGTGATCTAGGAGCTAGCGTGAACTGATGCCACTATCTCCCTATTTTGAAGCTAGGCATGAAAGATCTTAAGAAGACCTCAATCATCCTGCTGTGATTAGGCCGACCGTTACGTCAAGGAACCGTGTGGGGTGGTTGAGGATGTGCTAGTTAGGGTTGAAAAGTTTGTATTCCTGTCGACTTTGTGGTATTATATATGGAAGCTAACTCACAGTACCATTGATATTAGGAAGACCTTTCATGGCCCTAGTAGAGCAGCTAATTGATGTTTACAAAGGCGAGTTGGTGTTAAGAGTGAGCGAAGAGAGTTGCATTCAATGTCTTCGACACTATGAAACAACTTTGATGATGGAGAGGATGCATGTTTCATGATGGATTCCATTGATAGGATTGTTCAAGAATTTCAACAACATGAAAGTATAAAGGATTTCTTGGATACGGTCTTAGAAGAAGAAGATGAAGTCAAGTCATTGAGTAGTGAGGAGGAGAAGATGATATGGCCGGGATGTAGTAGAGGGACCCCCAAGGCTGTAGAGGAAGTAAGTCTGCGGAGATTGAAAGATTCTATCATAGACCAGCGTGGCATAAGTACTTGAACTCAAACTCACTTGGTCAAAAGTTGAAGACCTCTTTGGAAGAACCTCCCTAAAATTTGACTTTAAAACCTCTTCTATGCGAATTTGAAGTATGTATTTCTTCAAGATGAGACTTTGCCGCTAATCATATCTTCTTCCTTGCGGACTTACAAGAAGAGAAACTTATGAGAGTTTTGAGAGAGTACCGCGGAGCATTTGGATGGACCATAGCTGGCGTTAAGGGCATTAGCCCTAGCGTATGTATGCCTGAATCTCCGTGGACCACTGAAAAAAGCGGTTGCACAACCTCGAGGCGTTTAACCCCACAATTAAAGGAAGTGGTTAGGGATGAGGTTATAAAAATGCTAGAAATAGAATTATATTTCCAATTCACGATGGCGAATGGGTAAGCCCTATCCACGTAGTTCCCAGAAGGGAGGATTGACGGTGCAAGCCAATGAGTTGAATGAGTTAATTCTGTGAGGCTAATCACGGTCATCAGTATGCATAGACTTTAGGAAACTAAGCGATGCCACTCGTAAGACCATTTTCCTCTTCCTTCATCGATCAAATGCTCGAGAGATTGGCGGGCATGCTTTCTATTGTTTTCTTGACGGGTATTCGGGATCTATCAAATCCATATCTACTTGAAGATCGTGAGAAAACAACATTTATCATGCCCATGGGGACATTTGCAGTATAATCGAATGCCATTTGGATTGTGCAGCCACTTTACGACATTTCAAAGGTGTATGATGTCATTATTTGCGGATATGGTGGAAGACTTTTGGAAATCTTTATGGATGATTTCTCCAAGTATTTGGAGGCGATTTCGATTCATGTCTCACCACATCTAGCACGAGTGTTGAAGAGATGTGAAGAGCGAATCTTGTGCTTAGCGGGAGAAATGTCATTTGATGGTTCACGGAAGGTATAGTACTAGGCCACCGCGTATCAAAGAAACGGTATAGAGGTGGATAGAGCCAAAGTCGAGGTGATCGAAAATTACCTCCCTCTACTAATCTTAAAACTGCGAGGTTTTTAGGCCACGCCAGTTTTATCGTGGGTTTATCAGGATTTTTCCACTGGTCTCTGGACCTCTTTTACGAATTATTGGCCAAGGATGTGCCATTCATGTTTTCAAATGAGTGCATAAAAGCTTTCAACGAAATAAAAAGTAGGCGATCAACGCACCCGTTGCAGTCGCACGGTTGGGATCTTCCGTTTGAGGCCGATGTGTGATGCAAGTGACACTTCTTTATTGGCGCCGCTTTGGGTCAAAGAAAGATAAGATTTTAGGCCCATTTATTATGCAAGCCGGACTTTGAATCTTTGCCCAAAGAAATTACGCCACAGCGGAGAAGGAACTTCGGCGTTATCTTTGCCTTTGACAAGTTTAGATCCTACTTAGTGGGATCTAAAGTCCTTAATGATGGTGACCATGCGGCTCTTAAGTATCTCTAGCAAAGCAAGATTCAAAGCCGAGGCTGTTGAGATGGATTCTACTGTGCAAGAATTTGGCGTAGAAATCCGAGATAAGAAAAGGAAGTGAGAGCGTGGTGGCCGATCATCTATCGCTTACAATTAGAGGATGGTGAGAATTACGAGATAGGAGAATCTTTTCTGATGAACAACTTTTTCTCCATCACCACCATCCGGGGACATGATGATTGTCTTTGCGGCTTCTTGCGAATTGAGGTTGTGAAGGAGAAGAAGCAACCATGGTTTAGTTTGTTTGTCAATTATCTATCCATAAAGTACCTACCACCGAATCTCCTTTGTCCAGAAAGGAAAAATTCTTTAAAGATCTTAGACACTACTATTGGGATGAACCGTACTTGTTTAAGCTAGGATCGATAATGTTTTTGAAGATGTGTGCCGAAGAAGAATATAATGATATCACGAAGCATTGTCATTCTATGAAGTTGGAGGACACTATAGGGGAGAAAAAACCGGCTGGCTAAGGTCCTCCAATGGTTTTATTGGCCGACATTGTTTAAGGATGCACACCAATATGCAAAAGCATGTCATTCTTGTCAAATGACGGGTAATATTTCAAGGAGGAATGAGATGCCACTCAAGAGCATCTTAGAAGTGGAGCTTTTGACGTTTGGGAATAGATTTTGTTGGACCACTTCACTTCATCATTATCTCAACGATATATCTTAGTTCTTGTAGATTATGTATCCAAATGGGTTGAGGCCATTGCTTCCCTACTATGATGCTAGGGTTGTGGTTAGATTCTTGAAGAAGAACATTTTACAAGGTTTGGGGCGCCAGGGCAATTATAGCGACAATGGTAGTCATTTTTGTAATAAACCTTTTGAGCGGTGATGATTAAGTATGGGGTTCGACATAAGCTAGCATCGACATATCACCCACGAACTAAGTGAATGGAGTGAAAGTCACCAATCGAGAGATAAAAGCGTATCCTGGAGAAAACTATCAATGCGACGAGAAAGGATTGGTGGTTACGTTTGAAACGACCTTTATGGGCTTATAGAGTGCATATAAAACCTCGATTGGAATGTCACCATATAGGATTGTTTTGGAAAGGCATGTCATCTACACAGCAGAAGCTGGAGCACACCGGGCCGTGTGGGCAACAAGGATGCTAAATTTTGATGAGACATTGGCGGTGAGAAAGGATATTAGAATTAACTACTTTGGAAGAGTTTCGTTTAGAGGCATACGAGAATGCCAAGATTTTCAAGGAGCGCTTGAAGAAGTTTCATGACAAAAGATTACGGAGAGGACCTTTCAAGAGGGTGATCTGCAGTTCTCTTGTACAATTCGCGCTTAAGACTCTTTTTCAGGGTAAGTTGAAATCAAGATGGTATGGCCCATTTCAAGTACAACAAGTCTTTCATGCGGAGCGGTGGAGCTATTCAATTTCAAAAGGCGAGTCGGTTGTGGTCAATGGACATCGTGTTAAGCATTATCACGAGGCTTCCGCTGCTCTTGAGAGGAGGTTTTGTACCTCGATGACCAATCTATGAATAAACCATCTTGGTGAGTCGGTGAAAAGTGACTATAAACTTAGAACTACTACCTATAACTATCCTTTTTCGTTTTCTTTTATAAAGTAGTATCGCCTATCACGGTTTTCATCTCTCGCCATGTTCCGAGTCTAAGTTCCCGAATAAGCGAGTTTTTCATGATAGCCGTCATGTGAGTTTTATCTGAGTTTAAATCCGCTTTTAGTCTTGTCCATGGCGTTATAAAATAAAGTAAACTTAAAAGCTGTTTTAGATATCTATATCTAATTCTTGCCACATTATTTTATAACTTCCATAGACATGGTATTTGTGATTT